>JAUMHS010000014.1:3352150-3489176 GCA_030762985.1 Adelphocoris suturalis | reverse complement strand
GACTATCAATTAAGACGCCCAGGTCACGGAAGCTCCATAACTCTATTCAAGACAAGACCATCAATATTATAGTGAAACATTTGTGGATGTTGATTACGCGTGAATGAGATAGTTTTGACATTTAGTTGGGTTGACCGGCAGTTTGTATTTGGTACTCCAAGGGGTACTTAATCATGAGTTTACCCCCATATCCTAAAACGTAAGGAGGTAGGGGGGGGGGGGTATTCAATTAGGTCATCACATAACATGCACAAACATGAATAAAGTTGAAGAAAATGGTGGAATATGGACAGTGTCTGCTACCATGTACCACAGTTAATCACCTTCTGCTTCTATATTTAGATTAACCATGAGTGGACCCCCTATCCTAAAAGGTAAGGAGGTAGAGGGGGGGGGTATTCAATTAGGTCATCTCAACACCTGCACAAACATTAAGTAAGTTGAAGAAAATGGTGGAATATGGACAGTGTCTGCTACCATGTAACCCAGTTAATCACCTTGAGCTTCTATATTTACATTGATCGTGAGTTGATCCTGTCCAAAAACGTAAGGAGGTAGGGGGGGGGGGTATTCAATTAGGTCATCTCAACACCTGCACAAACATTAAGTAAGTTGAAGAAAATGGTGGAATATGGACAGTGTCTGCTACCATGTAACCCAGTTAATCACCTTGAGCTTCTATATTTACATTGATCGTGAGTTGATCCTGTCCAAAAAGGTAAGGAGGTAGGGGGGGGGGGGGTTATTCAATTAAGTCATCATGACACCTGCACAAACATGAATAAAGTTGAAGAAAATGGTGGCTTGTGGACAGGGTCTGCTACCATGTGACACAGTTGTTCACCTTCTGCTTTTATACTTGGATTAATCATGAGAAGATCCTATCCAAAAAGGTGTTGTTCAATTAGGTCATCACGACACCTGTACAAACATGAATAAAGTTGAAATGGTGTAATATGGACAGTGTCTGCTACCATGTAACACAGTTGTTCACCTTCCGCTTCCATATTCGTAATAAATGCCACTTCTTGACGTTCGATTTTGATGAAATTGGAAATGGATGTGTTTTGTAACAAAGATGTATCCGAGGCCGCTGACGCATGGCCAGCTGGGTGAGCTCCAAAGCCATTTTTTCTCCTATACAACGCAGGAAATTTCTATTTTTTCATTATTTCCTGCATATATTTGGTGATTTCTCTGGGAACCCGGCATCTTTCGGAAATTTTGATGGCACCTAACCTCATGTTATACTGGTCCAGGAACGTAACTTCATCGCTGCAATACGAAGTGCTTATTATATTATATACTTTATACACTTTATTCTCATATTCTTATTGTTATTACTATAAATCAAGAATTACCAACTTACTTCGTCCATTCATTGTTTGATTGAAACAAACATACATACATCATTCTTTTGGGATTTTAAAAGGTTTAATAGAGTTTCATTAAACAAACAAATCATAGATTTCAATCAAAAATCAAAATTTCAAATCGTTTTTACACGAAAGATACCAAAGCTAAATTATTATTGCCACACTTGTTGCAATATTGTGGTTAATGCAGGAATAAGTTGTAGGTAGGTACATGTGTACCTACATGAACATGCGTGTACAGGGTGTTTTGCACTTGGTGTTACTAAAATCGAGTCATGCAGCATGAGTGAATTTTCTTAAATTTTTTGTTCCTTTTTTTTTCGCTATTTCCTCTACGTCTAATTTTAATTTTTTCTTTGGTTTATTGATTGTTAGGGTAAAGTTTATGTATTACTACTTTTACATGCAAATTCTGATCTCCGGACAATTTCCTATAAAACTATGGAGATCAGGAATTGCCAAAATGATTTTGTTCTTTATATTTTTTGTAAACGATGTAAAACGTTCATTTTTAAGTATCTAATAATTTACATATTGTATACTTCAAATTTGCTTAATAAATAAATGGTTAAACAAAACAAAAAAATTACCTTTGGCTACTCCCATCGCTGATATCGTGTTGTTGAGTTGATACGGGTATGACCGATAATTTTGATACCTGAAATCACAAATCAAGAAAAGAAATTTGAGCAATTTTATAAAATTTTCTCTTCGCTGTAGTTAAAGCGAATTTTTGAGAAAAAAATGAAGCTATTGCGATGGCTCAAAAATTGTTGATCATATAATTTAAAAAAATATAATTTGAAACGTTTTGAAACGGAAAATCCGTGTTGAAACGTTTCCTAAATTTTAATGCTTTTGCTCCCGGGTCTACCTAAAGGTTTTCAATTTCGGGAGATGAAAAATGTTTTGTCTCCAAAATCAAAATTTCCACTCGCATTTTACGTTTTAGACCATTCTGAACAATATTCACTCAACAATTCAACAATATTCTGAACAATAGTCTTGTGGGTCCATGCAATGCTGTTGCAATGTCGAAGATTTCTTCAAAAATTCGCTCATGGGGTCATGCTGCATGACTGGACTTTTTTATTATAAAGCTAGAGTTAGATTGGAGAAGATCCAGAATAAATTTCTAAAATTTTTGGCATTTATAGTGGGAGTGCCGATCGGTGGTGACTCTTTACATGAAACGATTATGGGCATAAGTGGTCTGTCTCCGTTAGAGACAAGACGAAGGTGGATGGATGCAGCATTTGTTGTCAAGCTGTTCAATGGTGGAATCGACTGTCCCTCACTCTTATCCTTATTTAAGTTAAAATGTCCTCAACTACAACAAGCGCCACCATTTCATTTTTTCCATTCCTCACACCCACACCAATTATTCATTAAATAGCCCTATAACTAGAATGCAGAGACATATAAATTATTCAGCTTCATTGTCCGAAGATTTAGATCTGTTCACCTCTGATCTTAGTTACTTCAGGAAGAAGATTTTGTCCCTAATTTAATAACTAATTCGGTTTTGCTTTCTCATGTCAAGTGACCTTTTTTATCAAAATTCATTTTAATAGTTGATGTTTTTTTCTGTACCTTGTAATTTTGGTTAAGTTTATGAAATTTCATTAACTCCATCATCCATGTCATGAACAAATGATAATTATAATATTATAGTTTGGGTAGGTATAATTATAATTACCTATTATAGTAATCCCCTGAGGTGGAGGCCCCTTGCTGGCCCTGGTAGTACGTCCTGGCGTCTTCGTCGCCATCGACAATGCCGGCGCCGGCGCCGCCAGCGCCGCTGACGCCGCGCACCGTCCTCGGACTGTATTCCTCCTCCATGTCTTCACCAAGGCGCGAAGGCGAACCACCTGCTTCTGAATAGAAAGTCATAACTGTGTTAGTTTTATGAAAATAATAATAGAGATAAACCCTACTATGAGATAAGTAAGAATTGGTATGTAGACCTTGGTGGATACCCTAAGGTACCTACTCAAGTTCCAAGCTAAGAATTGAGAGCTCCTTGATTGGTATTCTTACTGCAACTGACTCTAACTAATCAGTGACCATCTTACTAGCAGATGTGGCAGGAGAAGATCATCGTTATAGAGGTGGTGACTAGGTTGTGACATATCGTAAGATGACTGGTGTGGGACGAAATAGTCCAGAACGATGGCTAGCTATGGAATTCGCCACCCTCTAGGGACACGTTAATGTCTTCCTTACTGATCTTAACTCATCCACTAAGTCTCTCTCAAGCTACAGACTCAATATATAAGTCAGATGGTGAATTGGGTAAGTAACTAAGTTATAGCATAGCTTCTTCATTGGCATTCCTATTTCTACTGACTGTCACTAATCAGTTAACCTTCGCAAGATTGACTGACTCATTGACTCTACTTAACATACCGGGGAATCACTAACTGGACTTCTGACTACATTCTATTTACTAACTCTACCACTAATGAAAGTCACACTGACTTTATGACTTGATGGACTGACTTGACTGTGGTGACTTATCAAGAAAATATGATGAATAAGTAACCAAAGGCTCCCTTACAGCTACCTCGGACTCATTTTCTGTCTATAACTTATCAAATATCTATCTGCATCTTCTGACTGACTGACTAGAGAGATTTTGTTCTTCCCGTACCATTTTCCCCCATTAACACCCAGAGCAGGCAACTGCAGATGCTAGCTCTTCGCGGATTTCTATGCGTATTTTTACACGTATGTACAAGACTAACCAAACTATAACTCATCAAACATCTATCTGTAACTTCTGACTGACTCACTGACTCTAGTCAGCTATCATACAAAGGTTTTTCCAAGAAATGTAATCTATGTTAATTAACAGCGAGCTGTATGACATTTCTGATTATTTCTGACTGATCAAGCTGAATGAAATGACTGTACCACATTTCTAATCATATTTAATAAGTTGATTTGTTATTTAATACGTAGGTAAGTCAATCCAGCAGAGGAATTTTTGTACTAGTACTCTGTCTAGATTATTTCAACCTCATTTGTTTTCAATTTACTGAATATTTTTTTGGTAAAGGTGATAGAGTTATTTTAGATATAAAGAGTGTGAGTGGTTGTGTGCAAGGTCTTTTCCTGCAATGTCGGTGTGGTGTTGCTTGGTCAGCCCTCCTTGGTATGCTCTGGATCTCTTTTGAGATTTGATTGGCCGGACAGCTGTCTATGAACGGATGCTCGACCCGGGGAGCCGCCCACGGTGGGTGGGGCCTGGGGCCGGCTGGGTGGATCCTGACCACAGAGATGGGCAGATTCGTATTCGTAAAATCGAATCCGAATTTGATTCACAGCACCTTAACGCGTCAATCCGAATACGAATACATTCGTATTCAAAAGTGTGAATTCGAATATATTCATATTTTGCAAGTGTGAATCCGAAAACGAAATTTGGATTCACACCTATGAATACGAATCCGAATCTATTCGGATTCACACCTATGAATCCAAATCTATTCGAATTCACACTTTTGAATACGAATGTGTTCGTATTCGAATTGACACGTTAAGGTGCTGTGAATCAAATTCGTATTCGAATTTATGAATACGAATCTGCCGATCTCTGCCTGGCCAGCGGTTGGGTGACTTCCCACATTCGTCACACCAGCATTACTTATCAATCCTAAACATGTATGCACCTACCTTCGAAAAATGATTCTATTTTTCTCCTATGATTATATCATTCTGTTGATCTTTGTGATGCCAGTTTTGGCCGCTACAAATAAAAATGATTTGATTTGATTTGATCTAAAAGTGACTTACCAGGAGATGAGTCAGGGGTGGGTACGTAGTAGATAAAATGGTGGCTAAGTAGTACTTAAGTAGTAATGTTAGTAGTTTAGTTGGCCGTAAGTACTTGTGTCGTCGGAATTAGTCGGGATGCGGCCCAGGGGAAAAAATGTGAATTTTTTCATGTTGTTTATTCGACGTTTCGTCCTCTTGCTGAGGACATCTTCAGGACTCTACACGGGCAAAACAGGCATTGTTCTATGTTATCTTATAGGTATTGTTATCTTGAACAGAATAAAACAAAAAATAATAGTTTGAAAACTAATTTGAACCAAAAACTTACTGGTGTGTCCAGGAAATTTTTTTTAAACGTCCGAACATAACGGACTTGTCAATTAATATGAAGCAATAATGGTGGTACACCTAAGGAAAAAACAAATCAAACAAGCTATAAAAAATGAAACAGCATAAGTAAACAATAAAAGTGTAGTCCGTGTAGGAACCTGAAGATGTCCTCAGCAAGAGGACGAAACGCCGAATAAACAACATGAAATAAATTCACATTTTTTCCCCCTGGGCCGCATCCCGACTAATTCCAACGACACTTAAGTAGTAGTACCTATGTACATGGTTAGGGAGGAAGGTTTAAGAGACCACCACGAAGGGGTAGGGGATATTATTCAACTATTTTTTTAGTCATTATTAATCAGTCTGACTCGCAACTTTGACAAGATCAGACCTCCCCTAATATATATGGGGGTGTGAGAAAATATTGTTCCTTCCCATCCTTATCTAATCTACAAATTTTCCCTCGTTCCTGGCTCATTTTCTGTCCGTAACTTATCAAATATCTATCTGTAACTATCTGTTACTGCAAAAGTGACTTACCAGGAGATGAGTCAGGGGTGGGTACGTAGTAGTTGAGGTGGTGGTTTGGGGGGTCGCCGCCCCCTCCGCCTCCTCCCTTCCCCCCGGCCAACCCCGGGCTCTCAGGTCCTGCGGCTCTCTTCGCTTGTTTCCGTCTTCTGGGTCAAAACCATAAATTGCATTAGTGAAAATGGTAGACATCAATATAAAAAATAACAAACTTTATAGGTGACACTAGATTATAATGTATAGATGCATTTCACTACTACTTCCGAAAACTGACATTCGAAGTGAACTACCTTGTAGAGAAATATCTATATTGTTGAATAATGCTTGCATTACAGGGACGTCCTCATGATTGTATTCAATTTTGGTGAGAGATAGAATATGAGACAAAGTTTCATTTCCCTTGCAACGGCTTGGTTGTACGTGAAAATCAAAAGAAAATAGAGAGTTTTTGGTGACCACTTACGTACCCTTAACGTCACCCTACCGTACCCAAGAGTACGTGACCTTGAGGGGACGTTAGCAACGTCGTACATTAGAATGGCTCATTTAACGTCACCCGTTTGGGGACCTAAAGGCACACGTCACCAGCCTAACCTTCCTGTAAATGTAACACTACTGGGCACCTCAAAATTACTCGAATACTGGTGAAATAAATAATAGTAGTTTTTCTTTTCAAATGCCTCATTACCAACTAATTTTGTTGATAGCGGGTAGGTTTTTGAACACCCCTCAAACTTGGTTATTTTTCGTTTCAAGTCGCGTAGATAGAAACCGAATGTGCCATCTGAAGTCCGCCTCCGCCTTCGCGCTTTACTAGCCTTCAACTCGATCGGAAAAAATCCGTTCTTTTGCGCACAGGCTCTATTTGGTCGATTAGAGCTTTGTTTTTATTATAATTTCACATATTTTAAAAGAGGAACCTTAAGACACTACTTCTTCGCAGTATTGTTCTTAGTTAGCCTGATCTCAGCTGTTTTCTCGTGAACATTGCGTGAAGTGCTGCCTCCACTGATGATTATCAGGTAAAATCCTGGTTCATTGTCATAGAGATGTATACTTTTTCATACTTCTTGATATTACCCAACCGAAAACCCAAAAACATGAAGTTTGTAACGACTAAAGACCTAAAAGTGCAACTAAATCGCGGTGTTTCCCACTTGAGGCTTACTATCTTTGCGTTAAATCCATGCCTTGTTTACAAATTGAAAACTAAAAATGAGTAACTATCCCGTATTTGTACTGAGACTAACATGAAATTCGAATTTAGGATTGAAAATCGGCATTTCAAATCAAAATAAAGAAGTCTATTAGACAACCAGTAGACAACAAGATAGCTGGCAAAAAATATCGCGTTACCCTACCACCGTTAACGTGACATCAAAATTAAGGCAACCGTTCTCCCGGCTCCTTTTGGGTTAGCATCTTCGTTTGCTCCCTCAAGACTACAATAACGGGTGACGTTAAGTTGAAGTCGCCAAAAACTCTCTAATCAGAACAAACGAAACGCTTGCATACGAGTCTGTAACACATTGGGACATTTGATGTCTTAAGTTCCAGATCGTATGCAAGCTCTAAGAGCCACTCAGCTGATCCGTACCCTGGGCATCGTCAAGTAAATGTCCTAAAGAGGCTACATTATAGCTTCCTAGAGTGTAAAGTATAGAAATTACCAATTAAAATGATTTAACCACCGCTTCACAAATCAAACCGTTCTCGCAATATTTGGATCACCTGCTGTGAATCAAATCATCGAAACACCAGCTCAATGAAATCATCAGAAATTAACAAGCGGTGGCAATCATGTTCACAATATCATTTATTGAGAATGATCACCTGAGTGTCCACAATTATTCAAATAACCATGCTCATAACTCAGCTTGTTGGCCACGCACTTCGCAGTAGTTAACCTAATATGGTTGGATAAATCGAGAGCTTTCGAACGAATGGTCAACGAATTTTGTGGGATGAAAAACAACGAAGTACCATTTCCCTAGCAACGACTCGGTTGTAAGCGGAAATCATTAAAATATTTTCGTGAGCAATTTTCCGTGCCGTTTTTTTAGTTTATGTGCCATAGCAAAGACATAAAATGTCGTAAATGAAACGGAAAGGAACTTCACAAACTAAATGTTTTATATTTTGGCTAATTTGCCTTTTTCAAATATAGAACTAACAATGAATAAGGCGTTGAGAAATTTTACGTTGTCACGAAATCCTAAAAACTGGAGCCAGAGTTGTCGGGGGATGTATTGCACTGGATGAAAAATACAAAACGCTGGAAATTATTACACAATGGTTTATTATTTCTGTGATAGATAGCCCCACTTAACTACACAGATCAGTTTTTAAGACTTTTTTAACTCTTTCTTTTAACTTCGATTCTCTTCTTGAGCTCTTGCTCAAAAATTTCAGATCGATTTTTAACCCACTTCCCGATATCCAATCGATCTGAAATTTTGCACACGAGTTCATGCTGGCGTACATTTTAAGTCATCAAATTTTCGCGAAAAAAAAGTTTGTTATACTATAAATTTTCGAAAATTTGAAATTTAATATGGGAAACCTTACAAGTGTTTTTAAAAAACTTTACAAATGTTTTGGCAACACCAAACACTGAGCAACTTAGGCAACTCTACCGGGAAAATTTTAAAAATGAAAACGCCGTTAAAGTTAGCTAAAGTTAACTGCCGGAATTCCAGATCTGAAATTTTAGTTTTAGCGAATTTTTGAAGAAAATTAAGCTATTGCTCTCGCCTCAAAATTTGTAGAATGTGAATTTTTGAAAATTTTTTATGCAGAAATCCGTTTCAGGCTATTCTGAATCATATTCTGAAGTTTAACGCATTTTTTTATGTATGTATGTATATATGTATGTATATATGTACCTATATATGTATGTATGTATGTATGTATGTGTCATTCCAGACGATAACTGTCCATAGAATTGTGCTAGAAACTTCAAACAAATTTTAAAATGTTAAGGACACAAAACGAAAGTTCAAGTTCGTTGGCCAGCATGATCGGATTACATCTTCGGGTTGAAATTTTCAAAAATGTAGTCAAAAATTTCAAAATAGCCTGTTTTTTTGCGATTTGTTGTGCGAAATAACTTTTTCAGCATACTAACATGTGGTATATTCGGAATCAGCGTAAAATTTCCTATAAGAATATGTATCAAGTTTTCAAAAATTTCAAAGTTGAAAAATCAGTCAAAAATCGAAATAATGCCGTTCGTTAGTTGTAAAAATCGGTAATATTTGATTGAAACATTGTCCAAATTCAGATTGTCTTTAAATCTACAAGATTAGTTTAATATTAATAAAGTATGAGTATCTCCTAATTATTTTTAATAATTTGATTCCATGTTTGTCTATCAAAATCATAAACTAAAATTTCTCTACACGATCAATAGCGACTGAAATGTCGAAGATTTCTTCAAAAATTCGCTCATGGGGTCATGCTGCATGACTGGACGTTTTTAGTGAAAAACGAAAGTGATAATTAGTGATTTAATTCATGAAATGTGATATTATAGAACAGTTAGATTTCCCTATTAAACATAAAACGACATCGAAACATTGAAGTGCTGGATTTACATGACGAATTTGATGAGTTTCAGTGTGTTTTAAGTTCATAAGTTTTTGTAACGCAATCAAAATGCAAACAAACTTCAATTTTCAGTGTCATCCAGGCCAACTTCATGGAAATCAAAAGTAAACTGAAGGTTGAAGGTGATTTTTCATTTTAATATTTATCAATGTTAAAATTTTACACAAATATTAATATGATTCTTTATTAATCCATTAGATAAACTGTGAAATCCTCAAACATCGAGTTGATTTTGGTGCAATGTGATTTTGTTTCAATTTACTGTTGCCAAGAAACTACCAAATGTTGAAACAACAATAAAATTAACCGAGAACATGAGAAAAAGAAAGAGTTACATTAAAAACTTGTTTTTATGGGTTCCTTTTAGCGAATTTTTGAAGAAAATTAAGCTATTGCTCTCGCCTCAAAATTTGTAGAATGTGAATTTTTGAAAACATTTTATGCAGAAATCCGTTTCAGGCTATTCTGAATCATATTCTGAAGTTTAACGCATTTTTTTATGTATGTATGTATGTATGTATATATGTATACAGGGTGATTCCCTCGCAAATGCAAAAAAAAAAAAAAATTTGGGTGAAACTACATCAAAAATGGTGTAAAATACCGCCAACCGCATATTTTTATCTCAATCCGTACTCAAGATATGATTTTTTAAAGGTTTTTTCAGGAATACCGTGTTTTTTTTCCATTTAAACTCAAATTTCTCCACTTTGCCTCATTTAATTTTAACTTTTGACCACATTTTCGGAATCAGCATTAAATTTACTATAAGAATAGTGTACTTGAGTTCTTAAAACGTACCATCCAAAGGCCCTCACATCAGCTCAAACATTGACGATTTTGAAAAAATAATATTTCTGAAAATCTTTAAAACTTTACTACTCTTCCAAAACGAATCCTGGAAGCTGGCAAATCTCATGAAAACTGCTTCGTCTAATACTCTTTCCAACGGTATAATCAAGGTTACTTTTATTTTGTTATTTAGTGGAGAAAATAATGTTTTAATGTTAAAAAATGTGGGGTTTTCAATGAAATTGTTGGTTTTCTCGAAAGATGACCCTCCATGAACCTACTAGTATGGGGTCGGTTTCTATGTATTTTTTCTCGCTGGAAAGAATGGAAACTCTTGCAGATCTCTCAACTACGTTATAATCGAGTTTTACACTTTAATTAACTAGTTTTACCCCATAACACACATACATTTAATCGTAACAAACAAACTAAACATTTGCGATTTTAAGTGTAAAACTCGGTTATAACGGAGTTGGAGAGATCTACAAGTGTTACCATTCGATACAGCGTGAAAAAATACATAGAAACCGACCCCATACTCGTAGGTTCATGGAGGGTCATCTTTCGAGAAAACCAACAATTTCATTGAAAAACCTACATTTTTTAACATTAAAACATTATTTTCTCCACTAAATAACAAAATAAAAGTAACCTTGATTATAATGTTG
The DNA here is from genome assembly GCA_030762985.1 of Adelphocoris suturalis. Classification (NCBI taxonomy): domain Eukaryota; kingdom Metazoa; phylum Arthropoda; class Insecta; order Hemiptera; family Miridae; genus Adelphocoris; species Adelphocoris suturalis. The sequence goes on along the minus strand of JAUMHS010000014.1, from coordinate 3,478,087 downwards.
GAAAGAGTATTAGACGAAGCAGTTTTCATGAGATTTGCCAGCTTCCAGGATTCGTTTTGGAAGAGTAGTAAAGTTTCAAAGATTTTCAGAAATATTATTTCGTCAATGTTTGAGCTGATGTGAGGGCCTTTGGATGGTACGTTTTAAGAACCCAAGTACACTATTCTTATAGGAAATTTAATGCTGATACCGAAAATGAGGTTGAAAGTTAAAATTTAATAGAGTAAAGTGGAGAAATTTGAGTTTAAAAAGAAAAAAGCACAGTTTTTCCGGGAAAATCTTTTAAAAAATCATATCTCGAGAACGGATTGAGATAAAAATATGCAGTTGGCGGCATTTTACTCCATTTTCGATGTAGTTTCACCCAAAATTTTTTTTTTTGCATCTGCGAGGGAATCACCCTGTATGTATACATAATATGTATGTATGTATGTGTCATTCCAGACGATAACTGTCCGTAGAATTGTGCTAGAAACTTCAAACAAATTTTAAAATGTTAAGGACACAAAACGAAAGTTCAAGTTCGTTGGCCAGCATGATCGGATTACATCTTCGGGTTGAAACTTTCAAAAATGTAGTCAAAAATTTCAAAATAGCCTGAACATTGTCCAAATTCAGATTGAACTACTCTTATAGAAGTACCTATCCCTGTATAACCATGCTGTTTAAAACGTAGGTAGTAGGGGCTTGTTAAAAAAAAAAAAAAAAAAAAAAAAAAAAACTCGGCGCTTTGCGCCTCGGCGGGGGACTCCGCCCCCCTGCACCCCCCGGTTTATTTCTTTTTCCATTCCATACTCTGTATGAAATCATAGGAACACAGAATGTGTTTTTGCGATGATTCTATTTCCTTACCAACGGCTTGGTTGCACGTGAATAATAACAATATTTGGCAATAATAAAATAAATAATTGTTAGACATTTAATTTGGTCTAAAACCCTATAAATATTATATAAATAAATATGTAACTACAAGAAAAATACTATATAAATTGAGAGCTTTCCAACGAATGGTGAACGATTTCTGTGCGATTAAAATTGCGGAAGTTCCATTTCCCTACCAACGGCTCGGTTGTACGTGAAAATCATAAGAAAATTTACAAGCGGTTGCAATCATGTTGACAATATCAATTATTGAGAATGATCATCTGTGTGTAAACAATTGATTCAAATAACCATGCTCATAACTCAGGTTGATGGCCACGCACTTCGCAGTAGTTAACATAATATGGTTGGATAAATCAGGAGCTTTCCAACGAATGGTGAACGATTTCTGTGCGATTAAAATTGCGGAAGTTCCATTTCCCTACCAACGGCTTGGTTGTACGTGAAAATCATTATAAAAGGCGCATAACGGTTTTTTCTGTCGGTTTTTTGTGACGATTTTTTTTTCGGTAGGTCATCGCAAAAACACATTCTGTGTTAAAAAAAAAAAAAAAAAAAAAAAAAAAAAAAAAAAAAAAAAAAGAGTAGGTAATCACAACTGATGAGTTTACTCTGTGAAATATTCCGTCCTCCGATTCTCTCGTTTTTAATAATTTGATTCCATGTTTGTCTATCAAAATCATAAACTAAAATTTCTCTACACGATCAATAGCGACTGAAATGTCGAAGATTTCTTCAAAAATTCGCTCATGGGGTCATACTGCATGACTGGATTTTTTTCCCCTTTTTTTTTCCTTGTTTAAAAAAAGAAGAGAGAAAAAAAAAGATATAGTTAGAAAACTTCTCACAAGGTTTCTCTGCTGATTAGCACTCAATGAGCCCCCGTTCACACGCGTATTTTCACCCCCCCCCCCCCCCCATACAACACAACTACATTACCACTTCATCGCCACAGCCATCTGAATCACACGGCCCGTATACACGCGTATATCTTCGATATGTCATACTCTCTCTCCCCCCCGTCCCTTCTCTTTGGGAAATGGGTCGATTTCGATTCTTATACTCCCATTCATGAAATGAACTTCGCTCTCGGCTCTTAGAGGGATTTCTGTATGAAAACTCCACTAGTTACGAGTTGATGTTAGGTTTGGTGTCTTCGTGTTTTAATAGAATTTTCGTAGGAAATGAAGCTATTGCAATGCCTCCAAAAAACATTGACGGTGAACGTAATTCAGTGGGATTGTGGATGATACAAGAGTCCAGTGCGAAATCATCAAGTTCAAGATATCTAAGAAACAAATCAGATTTATTCCAGTACTTGATATAAATTAATTATAATGAATTACATATATGAGCCTTTAGGGTGGTTCAAAAAAGAAAAAAGTCCAGTCATGCAGCATGACCCCATGAGCGAATTTTTGATTTGTTACTGACGGCCAAGTGGAGGGAGGCCTTGAGATTAACGTTACTGACGGCCGAGCGGAGGGAGGCCTTGGGTCTGCGTGCTAGTGGTACGTACATAAATAGAACTTCTTCATAATTTCATGGCTGATATTTTCTAAGCCACAGTCAGTATTAAAGCTACATCAAGTCCTAAAACAGTTGAGCGTAAAACATTAAAGAGAGCGACCGAGAGAATCAAAGGACGGAATATTTCACAGAGTAAACTCATCAGTTGTGATTACATTTTTTTTTTTTTTTTAACAAGCACCTACTACCCACGTTTTTAAACAGCATGGTTCTAGGATTGGTGATACAGGGATACTTCCATAAGAGTAGTTCAATCTGAATTTGGACAATGTTTCATGCAAATATTACCGATTTTTACAACTAGCGAACGTCATTATTTCCATTTTTGACTGATTTTTCAACTTTGACATTTTTGAAAACTTGATACATATTCTTATAGGACATTTTACGCTGATTCCGAATATACCACATGTTAGTATGCTGAAAAAATTATTTCGCACAACAAATCGCAAAAAACAGGCTATTTTGAAATTTTTGACTACATTTTTGAAAATTTCAACCCGAAGATGTAATCCGATCATGCTGGCCAACGAACTTGAACTTTCGTTTTGTGTCCTTAACATTTTAAAATTTGTTTGAAGTTTCTAGCACAATTCTACGGACAGTTATCGTCTGGAATGACACATATATACATACATACATACATACATAATACATATATACATACATACATAAAAAAATGCGTTAAACTTCAGAATATGATTCAGAATAGCCTGAAACGGATTTCTGCATAAAATGTTTTCAAAAATTCACATTCTACAAATTTTGAGGCGAGAGCAATAGATTAATTTTCTTCAAAAATTCTCTAAAAGTTTTGGGATTTTTTGTCCCCATTGTTTTTTTGCTTCCCCGGTATGGCAGGATGACCTTCCTAAATTTTTAGCAAAAATTATTAATCCTAACCACTTTACCTGGGTCAATTTTGGCCAGTTATCGACCGCTATCGTAAACCAACCTTTAAATTGGTGCCGTGGTGATAATTTGAAGGACGGATTTCAATATTTTTGGGTCAATTTATGGGTTTTCGCATGCGCTGAACACGATGAACATATTTATTTTACGCTCCGTCCACTAGGTATCCGGTAAACTGGGAGAGGGCGCTGCTTGAAGATAAGTAAAATCGAAAATTTCACCGAAAATGCTGTCGCCTGGTTAAGAATTGTACTAGAAACATGCTATTATGGTCGGATAATATGCTTTGGCATGTTCTGAACATGATCCCGTTTTTTACTATACTTTTCCGCCGATGATTGCTTTGTTTATCGGCCATAAACATCAAATTAACTGTAGGGTAATAGAGAAATTCGCCCTAATTTCACCGGAAATTATGTCGCGTTGATTATTTAAGGTCCCGAAATACCTTGTGTCGATAAAATTTGGTATTTTCCAGGATAATCGGTACAAAGCCGTTGGTAATTTGGCAAGGTCTTGAACCGGCATTGTACTTATTCGCCAAATATACCGGCAAAATGGAGAAAATAGCTAAAATTTTCCCATTTTTTCTGTGAAGTTCCTTAGTTTCTATTGGTTTTCCGCGGTCAAATTCGTAGTTCTGAATTGTCTGAACTGTGATTGGATGATAGTCAGCCTGACTATCAAGCCTTGTTGATATCTGTACAACACCACAAGGAAACATTTCCTAAAACTTGCTGTAAACGGGATATAGTTGAAACTTTGAAGGCTGTTTGAAATACTTTTTTTATGTTTCAATATTTTATCGAGGTTAATTATTATTTTTGTATATTTTTATTATATGTTATTTTCGTTAAAATTTAATGTTTTGTGTTCCACGATCATGGATTCTTTCAGCTAATCGATCAAATTACAGATTGTCCCTCGAGCAAGTGAAACTGAAATTGTATTGCATTATTTTCAATTATATTACATCATTTTTTATTTAACGATCAGACACAGTTCAGACCATTCAGAACTATGAATTCGACCCCGGAAAACCGATGGAACTAAGGAATTTTACAGAAAAAAGGGAAAATTTTAGCTATTTTCTCCATTTTGCCGCTATGTTTGGCGAATAAGTACAATGCCGGTTCAAGTCCTTCCCAAATTACCAACGGCTTCGTACCGAGTATCCTGGAAAATACCCAATTTTATCGACAGAAGGTATTTCGGGACCTTAAATTATCAACGCGACATAATTTCCGGTGAAATTAGGGTGAATTTGTCTATTACCCTACAGTTATTTGATGTTTATGGACTTTAAACGAAGCAATCATCGGCGGAAAAATATAGTAAAAAACGGGATCATGTTCAGAACATGTCAATGCATATTATGCGACCATAATAGCATGTTTCTAGTACAATTCTTAACCAGCGCCTCTCTACCAGTTTACCGGATAACTAGTGGACGGAGCGTAAAATAAATAAGTTCATCGTGTTCAGCGCATGCAAAAACCCATAAATTGACCCAAAAAAATTGAAATCCGTCCTTCAAATCATCACCTCGGCACCAATTTAGAGGTTGGTTTACGATAGCGGTCGATAACTGGCCAAAATCGACCCAGGTAAAGTGGTTAGGATTAATATTTTTTGCTAAAAATTTAGGAGGATCATCTTGACATACCGAGGAAAAAAAAACAATGCGGACAAGAAATCCCAGAACGTTTTTTTTTTTAACCACCCTAATATACATACAAGTACATAATTATTACGTTACCAATTACATACATATAGTAAGTTCATATTACATTACCTAGGTCTGTACTTGTAGTTGGGGTGCTCTTGCATGTGCATCACTCGTAGCCGCTCAGCTTCCTCCACGAACGGCCGTCGGTCCTGCGGAGTGAGGCTCCTCCATTTTTTACCTGCAACACGAAATTTCGTTCTTTTAAAATTTAAAATAATCTATTGATCTTATACGTAGGTAGTTAGGTCGGCTGTAAGTATTTATTGTTTTGTTGGAATTAGTCGGGAGGCGGCCCAAGGAAAATAAATGAAATTATTTCATTTATTGTTTTATTTTGTAACGTTTCGTCCTCTTGCTGAGGACATCTTCAGATCTCTACACGGGCAAGACATTACATGTTAAATTGAAAAAAACAAAACAAAATGTTTTATCAATCAATAGTTTTCAATCAATGATCAATCAAGAGTATAGATCAATAGTTTTTATCTATTATATTTTGTTTTGTTTTTTTCTATTTAACATCTAATGTCTTGTCCGTGTAGAGATCTGAAGATGTCCTTAGCAAGAGGACGAAACGTTACAAAATAAAACAATAAATGAAATAATTTCATTTATTTTCCTTGGGCCGCATCCCGACTGATTACAAATAACTATTGATCTTATAGCATAATTTTAATCTTATAACAAAATTAAAAATAGCACATGATAATATCAATTGATTGAAAACAAACGCAATTGATTATTTAATGATCAATTTATTTAGGAAGAAGAAAATCAAGGTACCTCCGCATTACTTCTCAATGGATAAAAATTATGTTTTCTTCCATTTAGACTTTTATGCTTAATGTTTACATTTGTAATATGTAAACACCTCATACAACCTTTTTTTAATTTTATTTTTAATTAATTTTATTGGCATTAAATTTTTGTATACAGCCACAAGATTGAAGGGTTAATAGATTATTTAAATATTTATATTACAATTCTTGATAAATTTAAACAGTTCTTTATCACAAAAATGTCTCTTGCTGATAAAATTTGGCAGTATTTTAGGTCATTTTTTCCTAAAATTGCACTGAAGAACTATTCTCGGTCCATCGTGATACGGGCGCTCCATGATCATAAATATGCTCCAGTGATCCGCTTGGTGTTCCACGATTTCGACATTGGGCAGTTTCCCTTTGGTTTATGCGGTTCAGGAATGAGTCACATATGCCACAGTTTACTCTTAGGCGTTATATGGTACGTACTAGGCGTTTCTCGATGCCTTTTTTAAAAAACCACGGTACTTGCAGGGGGTTGGGTTGAATCCTTTTATAAAATAGGGCGTTGTTGGAACCAAGGAATCTTGCCTTTCATTTTTCCTTATGTTTTTGGTTGATGTATGGAATCAAACTTAATCATACAAACTTACATACCAACTTAGCTCTCGGTAGGTACAACTTATTTCACGTCAATCCACCCACATGTTAACCTTTCGTAATTTCGACCACGATCAAGGGACCACCGGGATCTCTTCTTAATGAAAATGATATGTTGTGACCCTATTGGACATAGTAGCTACACTAACTACACATAGTTAGTTTATATTAAAGTTTAGTGATCAGTAGACCTCGTCATCTCTCCTTAACATGAATAAAAACTATATGTTGACTCTTTCTCTTTATATAGGTATTCGTATACATATAACATGTTTATAATATGTACATTCAAACTAGGTACTTAACCACTTATTCCACCCAATCTACCCACATGTTTAAATCTCGTGTAATTTCATCCACGATCAAGGAACCTCCACATCTCTTCTAAATGAATCAAAGTCAAATGTTGACTCTTTCTCTCTACATGTTCGTCCATAATATGTTTACATGTGTGATATGTCACACTCAGTAGTTACCAACTGACTTAGCTACACAACTAATTCCACTCTACTCACAAATTCATGTCTCGTAATTTCGACCACGATCAAGTAACCACCGGGATCTCTTCTGAATGAAAATGAAGTGTTGTGACCCTTTTGGAAGGTATGGACATAATTGAAGATGCCGCTAATGATTAAGGAAATACGGAGCTTCGATCAAAAGTTCATTGAATCAAAGAAATAAAAAATTAAATTTTCGGAAATCCGTTTACACGTTTTCTAATTGAGAGCGGAAACAGTTACCTGAACCTGCTAGTAACTATATCTATACTTATAGTTACAAATTACTCAACTCTGATTAGGGATAAGCATCGTCAATTTCACACCCCGAAAAATAAGAATAAAAAACATAAACCCGAGTTCATTCATCGATAGGAAAAACGTCTGAGGATCGGGGTGGGACCCCATAATTTCAAATCAGGTCCTTCCATCCTCTCTTCGAAGTAACAGTCATATTACGGAGGGGTGTGGGCGTTCGTAGGCCGCACCTAGAAGAATAAAAAGAAATCTCCAGGCCCCCTCGCGGCATCCTCAATTATTTCCATAGAGTCCCCTCCCAAAAGGGTCACAACATTTCATTTTCATTCAGAAGAGATCCCCGGTGGTTACTTGATCGTGGTCGAAATTACGAGAGGTGAACACGTGGGTAGATTGACGAGAAATAAGTTGTACCTACCTAGAGCTAAGTTGGTACCTATGTACTGAGTGTGACATGTTACAAATTTAAACATGTTCATAGACTAACCTGTAGAGAGAAAGAGTCAGCATTTGATTTTGATTCATTCAGAAGAGATGTGGAGATTCCTTGATCGTGGATGAAATTTCAAGAGATGAACATGCGGGTAGATTGACGTGGAATTACTTGTGGAGCTAAGTAAGATGGTAACTACTGAGTGTGGTATATCACACATGAAAACATATTATAGACGAACATGTAGAACATGAGAGAGAAAGAGTCGAAATTTGACTTTGATACATTCAGAAGAGATGTGGAGGTCACTTGATCGTGGATGAAATTACAAGAGATAAACATGTAGGTAGATTGAGTAGAATAAGTCGTACAGTACATAGTTGGCATGTACTAAGTGTGACATGTTACTCATGTAAACATATAGAGAGAGAACATGTAGATTGAAATTTTAGTCAACATTTGATTTTGATTCATTCAGAAGAGATGTCGAGGACCCTTGATCAATCATACCAACATAAACTTAATATTATATTAGAATAAAACTGTTATATGTATGAAATTCATGATTTTCCTAAGCAGATAAGAACATTTTTTTAACACGTGTAAACGGATTTTTGGTCTAACTTCCGTTAATTTAATTTTTTATTTCTTTGATTCGAAGAAATTTTGATCGAAGCTCCGTATTTCTTCAATCAATAGCGGCACCCTATATTATTTCCATGTTGTAACCTACCAAAAAGGTCACAACATTTCATTTTCATTTAGAAGAGATCCCGGTGGTTACTTGATCGTATTCGAAATTATGAGAGATGAATATGTGGGTAGAGTGGAATTAGTTGTGGAGCTAAGTAAGTTGGTAAAACTACTGAGTGTGGCATATCACACATGTAAACATATTATATACGAACATGTAGAGGGAAATTATAGTCCACATTTGATTTTGGTTCATGCATTTGATTTTGAGATGTTTAGGTCCCATGATCGTGGATGAACTTTACATGTAGTAACCTCTCAAAAGGGTAACAACATTTATTTTCATTCAGAAGAGATCCCCGGTGGTTACTTGATCGTGGTCGAAATTACGAGAGGTGAACACGTGGGTAGATTGACGAGAAATAAGTTGTACCTACCTAGAGCTAAGTTGGTATGTACTGAGTGTGACATGTTACAAATGTAAACATGTACATAGACGAACATGTAGAGAGAAAGAGTCAGCATTTGATTTTGATTCATTCAGAAGAGATGTGGAGGTCCCTTGATCGTGGATGAAATTTCAAGAGATGAACATATGGGTAGATTGACGTGGAATTAGTTGTGGAACTAAGTAAGATGGTAACTACTGAGTGTCGCATATCACACATGTAAACATATTATAGACGAACATGTAGAACATGAGAGAGAAAGAGTCGAAATTTGATTTTGATACATTCAGAAGAGATGTAGAGGTCACTTGATCGTGGATGAAATTACAAGAGCTAAACATGTAGGTAGATTGAGTGGAATAAGTTGTAGTGTATACCTAGTTGGTATGTAACTCATGTAAATATATATAGACGAACGTGTAGAGAGAAAGAGTCAACATTTGATTTTGATTCATTTAGAAGAGATGTCAGGACCCTTGATCAATCATACCAACCTAAACTTAATATTAAATTAGAATAAAACTGTTATGTCTGAAATTCATGATTTTCCCAAACTCAGGAACAATTAACATGTAAGAATATATTTCGACACGTGTAAACGGATTTTTGGTTTAATTTCCGAAAATTCAATTTTTTATTTCTATGATTTGTAGACATTTTGATCGAAGGTAAGTATTTCCTCAATCATTAGCGGCATCCTTAATCATTTCCATGTAGTAACCTCCCAAAAGGGTCAAATCATTTCATTTTCATTCAGAAGAGATCGCCGGTGGTAACTAGATCGTGGTCGAAATTACGAGAGGTGAACACGTGGGTAGATTGACGAGAAATAAGTTGTTCTTACCTGGAGCTAAGTTGGAATGTACTGAGTGTGACGTGTTACAAATTTAAACATGTTCATAGACTAACCTGTAGAGAGAAAGAGTCAGCATTTGATTTTGATTCATTCAGAAGAGATGTGGAGATTCCTTGATCATGGATGAAATTTCAAGAGATGAACATGTGGGTAGATTGACGTGGAATTAGTTGTGGAGCTAAGTAAGATGGTAACTACTGAGTGTGGCATATCACACATGTAAACATATTATAGACGAACATGTAGAACATGAGGGAGAAAGAGTCAAAATTTGATTTTGATACATTCAGAAGAGATGTGGAGCTCACTAATATTATATTGAAATAAAACTGTTATGTATGAAATTTATGATTTTCCTAAGCTCAGGAACAATTAGCAGATAAGAACATATTTTCAACACGTGTAAACGGATTTTTTGGTCTAATTTACGAAAATTTAATTTTTTATTTCTATGATTTGTAGACATTTTTTTGGAGTTATTTGTTATCAACCTGTTGCCTACAATATTTATATTGAAAAGAGAACTGGAAGAAAAATTAAATTCCTGCAATCCGACAACGGTACGGAATATTGTAATAAACAGTTTGATGATTTTCTAGCAAAATCTGGAATTTCAAGAAGATTGGCAGCAAAATACACACCAGAACAAAACGGGCTTGCAGAACGGAAGAACAGGACGTTAGTGGAAACATCAAGATGCATGATGATTCAGGCCAAATTATCCCCTAAATTCTGGGCGGAGGCTGTAAACACGGCTAATCATTTGAGAAACAGATGCCCATCCAGAAGTATTGGAGGAGATACTCCTTACGAAAGATGGACAGGTAAACCTCCTGTAGTATCGTATTTTAAAATATTCGGCTGTAGAGCTTACGTTTTGGATAAGAAACCAACAAAAGGAAAATTTGATCCTCGTAGTAGAGAATGTATATTTATTGGGTACTCAGAACAATCGAAAGCCTACAGAGTTTGGGTAAAGAATGAAAGAAAAGTTGAAGTGTCAAGAGATGTAAAGTTTGTTGAGGAATATGGAAATGATGGAGAATATGAAGATTTTATGAATTTTGAAAATCAAATAAAACCTGAAGAAATAAAAATAAATATTTTGTCTCAGAACAAAAGTGAAAACAGAAAATTTCAACAAAATAGAATCGAATAATCACGAAATGGAAGAAAATAACGAAAATTACGAGGATGAAGAACGTCACACATCAAATATGAAAACGATTACATACCGGACCAGGGGAAGACCTCGTTTGTTAAGAACAGGATCAAGAGGAAGACCTCGTAAAGTCTACAGAACGGCGAAGAAGATAGATCAAGAATCAAGCGAAGCTGGAAATAATATTGAAGAATTTGCTTCTATTGCTGAAATTTCTTTACAGGATGCTCTTTCAAGACCGGATGCAAAGGAATGGCAAGAAGCGATAGAGGCCGAATACACATCTATAATTGAAAATGGAACTTTTGAAATAGTCGAAAAACCAATAAATGAAAACATCATTGGTTGCCGACTAATAAGTACTTTGTGAAATATTAAACCCACAAGGAATTTTAGAAAGAAGAAAAACAAGAATTGATGAAATCATTTAAAATGAAAGATTTAGGTAAGATTCATTTTGGGCTTCGCTTAGAATTCACCCATGATCGAAACGAGGGGAAGTTTTTATTAGTCAGAAAAGTACACCATCGAGCTGATCAAGCGTTTCGGTATGGAGAATTCAAAAGACACAACGCCTACCGAAGAATCCGACACAACACTCACGAACAAAACAAAATGACATTAAACACCACATTATCAGATCCCATGTTGAAAACAAGAACATAAAAATAAAATATCAGAAAACAGAAGACATGATTGCGGATGTGCTTACGAAAACGTTGCCAAGCGCGAAGCATCATCTACTAACCAAGTTACTGGAGTTGGACAATTGGAAACAGGTTGAAGGGGAAGTTTTGGAGTTATTTGTTATCAACTTGTTGCCTACAATATTTATAATATTGTTATGAACGTTATGCTTATATGTCATGTGTTGTGAACGTTGTTGTGTTGATGTAACTTGTCTAAAAATATATTCTCTTGCTAGTTTTTCCTACAAACATTCTACTGCGTAAATTCAATTCACTTTACATTTTGATCGAAGCCCCATATTTCCTCAATCATTAGCGGCATCAGTAGGGGATAAAAGGGGGAGCTGGCACAGGGACCAACACGGGGCAGGGTATACTAACCCGCATAACACATGATGGCTTACATGTTGAACGTCAGATTCGACGTCAGGTTGAACGTTAGATTCGAACGTCAAGTTAGACGTTCAACCTGTTCGAACGTCAGATTCGACGTCAGATTGAACGTTCAACCTGTTTGAACGTTCAACCTGACGTCGAATCTGACGTTCAGCATGTAAGCCATCATGTGTTATGCGGGTTAGTATACCCTGCTCCGTGTTGGCCCCTGTGCCAGCTCCCCCTTTTATCCCCTACTGGCATCTTCAATTATTTCCAATACCTATATGTTGAAACCTTTCAAAAGGGTCACAACACTTCAATTTCATTCAGAAGAGATCCCGGTGGTTACTTGATCGTGGTCGAAATTACGAAAGGTGAGCATGTGGGTAGATTGACGTGAAATTAGTTGTAGTGTGGCATGTTACTCATGTAAACATATATAGACGAACATGTAGAGAGAAATTATAGTCGACATATGATTTTGATTCATTCAGAAGAGATGTGGAGGTCCCTTGATCGTGGATGAAATCACACGAGATAAACATGAAGGTAGATTTAGTGGAAGGAGTTGTAGGGTACCTAGTTGGTATGTACTAAGTTTGGCATTTTACTCATGTAAACATATTTAGACGAACATGTAGAGGGAAATCATAGTCAAAATTTGATTTTGATTCATTCAGAAGAGATGTCGAGGACCCTTGATCTCTAAACTTTAATGTAAACGAACTTTAAAAATGCACTAAAGAGTAAATTATTGAGCAGATATGTATAATTTATGTAATTTATAAGCATTATGTTAATTTATTTTACGGCGTTTTCAGCCGCTGAAGATTGATTTATGTTTTTTAGTTTTTTGTATATTTGAATTTTCTGTCAAAATGGTAGAGAGGGCCTGATGGCCCTAATTTTGTCAGATTCACAATAAACAGTCAAACAGTCTCTCTCTCTCTCTCTCTCTCTCTCTCTCTCTCTCTCTCTCTCTCTCTCTCTCTCTCTCTCTCTCTCTCTCTCTCTCTCTCTCTCTCTCTCTCTCTCTCTCTCTCTCTCTCTCTCTCTCTCTCTCTCTCTCTCTCTCTCTCTCTCGCTCTTTACGATATCCATATTTGAGACCCCCCACCACTTATATGATCATCCTCGACGCCTCTTAAACAAAAGCTTCCCTTTCGGGCTTGTGACCCCTAAAAAAACACCGCAAGGCGCCTGGTGGGATCCCAATCGAAGTCCTCTTCCTTCCCCTTCAATAGCCGACTATTGTCTAGTCATTAATTGACTTTCGGAAAAGATCAGAACACCCCCTCCCCTCACTTCCCCTCCAACTTCCCCTCCTGGTCTGAATACCTTTTGTGATGTGACGCCACGCACACCAACACATCAAGTTCACATGTACAGCCACTTATACGCTATCAAACACACACACTATCGCATTTCTTTTCAACACCTAACTATGGCACATCCCCCCCCCCCTTCCCCCTCTCCCACTTTCTTGTGTTGTCTTCTTTTTTTCGAGAGTCTTTTGTTTCCGAAAGCTTTGAAGGAAGAAGACGACTAATTATGATTTATGTAATGAAAGGTTTTTTTTTTTTTTAACATCTTTCTTTTTTTATCTCTCGTCCGGGCAAGTGATACAGATCTGGCCCAGAATTTGATATACCTATTACAGTATATTATACTATATTATAATATACTATAGTACATAGAATATAGTATAGAATATAGTACGGTACTTCTATAATTTTTGCTTCCGAGTCTACTTTAAGTATAGTTTAAAAATCTTTAAACATTGTTCATTATCTAATGGTTTTCAGCCCAAAATTCACGATTTTTACAAAAGTCAACGATTTTTTTAAAAATTGCGTTCAAAATTAAGGCACCAATGTGTTTTGATTCCGAGTCTACCTAAAGGTAGCGGAAGCATTGTTTTCACTTTCGGGAGAAAACTCGTAAACGAGTTACACTATCTTTATATACAGGGTGATTCCCTCGCAGATGCAAAAAACAAAAAAAAAAAATTTAGGTGAAACTGCATCAAAAATGGAGTAAAATGCCGCCAACCGCATATTTTTATCTCAATCCGTACTCGAGATATGATTTTTTAAAGGTTTTTTTCAGGAAAACCGTGTTTTTTTTTCCTTTTAAACTCAAATTTCTTCACTTTGCCTCATTTAATTTTAACTTTTAACCTCATTTTCGGAATCAACATTAAATTTACTATAAGAATAGTGTACTTGAATTCTTAAAAAGTGCCATCCGAAGGCTCTCACATCAGCTCAAACATTGACGATTTTGAAAAAAGAATATTTCTGAAAATCTTTAAAACTTTACTACTCTTTTAAAAAGAATCCTGGAAACTGGCAAATCTCATGAAAACTGCTTCATCTAATATGCTTTCCAACGGTATTATCAATTTTACTTTTATTTTGTTATTTAGTGGAGAAAATTATGTTTTAATGTTAAAAAATGTGGGTTTTTCAATGAAATAGTTGGTTTTCTCGAAAGATGACCCTCCATGAACCAACGAGTATGGGGTCGGTTTCTATGTATTTTTTTTCGCTGGATCAAATGGAAACTCTTGCAGATCTCTCAACCACGTTATAATCGAATTTTACACTTCAATTAACTACTTTTACCCCATAACACACATACATTCAATCTTAACAAACAAACTAAACCTTTGTGATTTTAAGTGTAAAACTCGGTTATAACGGAGTTGGAGAGATCTAAAAATGTTACCATTCGATACAGCGTGAAAAAATACATAGAAACCGACCCCATACTCGTAGGTTCATGGAGGGTCATCTTTCGAGAAAACCAACAATTTCATTGAAAAACCCACATTTTTTAACATTAAAACATAATTTTCTCCACTAAATAACAAAATAAAAGTGAACTTGATTATACCGTTGGAAAGAGTATTAGACGAAGCAGTTTTCATGAGATTTGCCAGTTTCCAGGATTCGTTTTGGAAGAGTAGTGAAGTTTTAAAGATTTTCAGAAATATTCTTTTTTCAAAATCGTCAATGTTTGAGCTGATGTGAGGGTCTTCGGATGGTACTTTTTAAGAACCCAAGTACACTATTCTTATAGTAAATTTAATGCTGATTCCGAAAATGTGGTCGAAAGTTAAAATTGAATGAAGTAAAGTGGAGAAATTAGAGTTTAAAAGGAAAAAAAACCCGGTTTTCCTGAATAAACCTTTAAAAAATCATATCTCGAGAACGGATTGAGATAAAAATATGCAGTTGGCGGCATTTTACTCCATTTTCGATGTGATTTCACCCAAATTTTTTTTTGCATCTACGAGGGAATCACCCTGTACAATTCCGAACGGTCTTTGAAATTGTGAAGAACTTCGCGGTCCGATTTCAGTGTTAGACTGCTCATTCGAATCAGCACGGCCCCAAGTTTGTTGCAAAAGTGTCGCCGTTCGTCTCTATACCCGCCTTGATCGTGTTCTAGGCGGTCCTTATCAACGAGAGTTGTTTATTAGGCTGTGGCGGTAACAACAGTTGCCATCAATTCACGGTAAGTAAGAAACGTAGTGTAGTTACTAACATCTAGGAGAGTTATTTCTGAACGAAGAAATTGAAACTGAAGAACTTAGCGGACTTTATATATAATTCCGAACGGTCTTTTATATAATTCCGAATCAGCACGGCCCCAGGTGTCGGTAAGTAAGAAACGTAGTGATGGGGTCTTTTCTGATCAGCTGAGTGAGCTAAATTCTTTCCTGTTCACTGTAGGAAGTTGAAATTTGATAACTTTCTGGAACATTAAGAGATGAGTGAAGTGATGGGATCTTTTCTGATTAACTGAGTGAGCTAAATCCTTTCTTGTTCACTGTAGGAAGTTGAAATTTGATAGGGAGACTCTCTGTTTATTAGGCTGTGGCTGTAACAACTGTTGCCACGGTAAGTATGAAACGTAGTGTAGTTACTAACATCTAGGAGAGTTATTTCTGAACAATCTTTGAAATTGTGAAGAACTTCGCGGACCGATTTCAGTGTTAGACGACCCCAAGTGTCGCCGTTCGTCTCTGTGCTTATCTTGATCGTGTTCTAGATTAGGGCTTTCCAAGCCCTAACAACAGTTGCCATCAATTCACGGTCAGTAAGAAACGTGGTGTAGTTACTAACATCTAGGAGAGTTATTTCTGAGACTTTATAAATATATAATTCCGAACGGTCTTTATATATAATTCCGAATCAGCACGGCCCCAAGTTTGTTGCAAAAGTGTCGGTAAGTAAGAAACGTAGTGATGGGGTCTTTTCTGATCAGCTGAGTGAGCTAAATTCTTTCCTGTTCACTGTAGGAAGTTGAAATTTGATAGGGAGACTCTAGGACATAAGGAGACGAGTGAAGTGATGGGGTCTTTTCTGATCAGCTGAGTGGCGAGGACCACCTCAACTGGTGGTATTTATTTTATTACATTACTTACATTTTGATCGTTATTTCCTCTTTTTTAATCATTTATTAACATCGCCTTAGCTTTGCACCAGGTCACATAACGCCGCAAATAGGTAGGACTTATATCGTCACTATAATTTGCTGGGTTCCTTTTAGGTACTACTGTTATACGGACTAGATTAGGGCTTTCCAAGCCCTAACAGGCCTCTAGTCTGCTTTACAAGCAGATACCATGTTACATGGATATCTCTTTGATTGGGGATTTCATAACGGTTGTCCTCGAGGGTTGTCAAGAGGATGAAAATGTTTCCTATGGAGTGGAGTAAATGATGCTATTGCTTTACGTGAAGAATATTGTAACCGGCTTATTAAAATTGTTTATAGTCCAATCAACTTTGTTTAGGAATGTAGTCAGGTACGTAAGGAGGGGGAAATTGGTAGCTTGAGATGTGAACATTTATCACATAAATCGAGCGCTTTCCAACAAGTGGCGAACGGTTTCTGTGCGATAAAAACTGCGGAAGTTCCATTCCCCTAGCAACGGCTGGGTTGAAAGTTTTGCGTGACGAAAATTTTCGGTTGACATGTTTTGTTTGAGCAAAGACATATCCATGTCAAAAAATTGTTGGTCTCCAAAATCAAAATTTCTACTTGCATTTTACATTTAGACCATTCTGAACAACTTTGGTTCCGTGTCTGTGTGTGTGTGTGTCTGTCTGTCTGTCGTGTGTCCGCAAACCCTTGTGACAAGCTCATTTTTCACAATTGTCATCCGATCTGGATGAAATTTTCAGGGGAAGTGCGGGCTAGGGGGTAGACGGTCCCCTATCAGTTTCGTTGTTCTTGACTCAATACCTCACTCTGCGCACGCGCAAACGTAAATTCTACCAAGCATCATTTTCTCACGCTCTCGTCGTCCGATCTCGCTTAAATTTGGATGGTAGTTGGGAGATGACACATTTGTTGGCCAGCACTTTTTGAGCACATTAAACTGGTCAAATTCCAAAATATGTGCTGAAAAAAATCACTGCAAATGGCTAAAAATTGTTACATTTATATTTTTATCATAATTTTAGTCAAAAAAGTTTATACAAGCGATGAACTAGAACATTTAAAAATTTATTTAAAAAATCATGGTGAAAAATGTACCACGATGAAAAATGCGTATTAATGTATGTCTTTCATTAATATTTGCACAAAAATCGATTTAAAAAAAACTGAAATATTGTTAAATCCAAAATCTGTTTTGAATCTTGGAATTCGATTCAGAACGAGTTTATTTTTCACGAAATTTGTGGTTAAAAATTTCTTTGCTCTAAAAGTACTCAAATTTCAAAACAAAGTAACATAATTGAATATAATATACGAAAATTCGCTCACACGATCATGCTGCATGACTGGAACTTTTACCTTACAACTATGAAAATGAACCTCAAAACACTGAAATATTGCTAAATCCAAAATCTGTTCTCAATCTTAGAATGTGATTTAGAACAAAATTTTTGGTTACCAATTTCTTTACACTCAAAGTGCTCAAATTTCAAAACAAAGTAACATAATTTAATATAATCTACGAAAATTCGCTCATACGATCATGCTGCATGACTGGAACTTTTACCTTTCAACTATGAAAATGAACCTCACTTGTGAGAAAAATGTACCACCATGAAAAATGCGTATTAATGTATGTTATTTCATTAATTATTTGCAGAAAATCTATTCAAAAAACTGAAATATTGCTAAATTCAAAATTTGTTTTGAATCTTAGAATGTGATTTAGAACGAGTTTATTTTTCACAAAATTGTGGTTAACAATTTCTTTCCATTAAAAGTGCTCAAATTTCAAAACAAAGTAATACAATTTAATATAATCTACAAAAACTCTCTCCTTAGGATTGAAATAAAAATTCCGTTCTTGC
Organism: Adelphocoris suturalis; assembly: GCA_030762985.1. NCBI lineage: Eukaryota > Metazoa > Arthropoda > Insecta > Hemiptera > Miridae > Adelphocoris > Adelphocoris suturalis. The sequence goes on along the minus strand of JAUMHS010000014.1, from coordinate 3,459,872 downwards.
GCCAAAAATCTCAAGCTTTCCAAACAAAGGAATGATTTTGTTGGCCAGCACTTTTTGAGCACAATAAATTGGCCAAATTCCAAAAAATATGCTAAAAAATCCTTACATATGGCTAAAAACGGCTAAGAGTTGTTACATTTATATTTTTATCATAATTTTAGTCAAAAAAAGTTTATAAGCGATGAACTAGAACATTAAAAAATGTATTTGAAAAAACATGGTGAAAAAAGTACCATAATGAAAAATGCGTATTAATGTAGGTATGTTATTTCATTAATATTTGCAGAAAAATCTATTAAAAAAACTGAAATATAGCTAAATCTAAAATCTGTTCTGAATCTTAGAATGTGATTTAGAACAAAATTTGTGGTTACCGATCTCTTCGCACTAAAATTGCTCAAATTTCAAAACTAAGTAACATAATTAAATATAATCTACGAAAATTCGATCATTCGATTATGCTGAATGACTGGAACTTTTACCTTTCAACTATGAAAATGAACTTCACTTGTGAGAAAAATGTACCTCCATGAAAAATCCGTATTAATGTATGTTATTTCATTAACATTTGCAGACAAATCTACCTATTTAAAAAACTGAAATATTGCTCAATCCAAAATCTGTTTTGAATCTTAGAATATGATTTAGAACGAGTTTATTTTTCACAAAATTTGTGGTTAACAATTTTGACATGGATATGTCCTTTGGCTGGGGGTCATCGAACTTTTCGCGACACTTTTTTTTCTCCACACAAAATGCAACGCTCCGGCACTTTAGATTATTATTAACTCGAAAAGAGAAGTCTAGGTAGGAATCAATGAGGTACTATCGCAATGTACTTCTACAAAATATGCCTCTCTACATGGACAACTGATGGACAACCATACAACCGCTTCAAAGTTGTCCAATTTCGGGAAAATGTCGCCCAAAACGAAAAGGTGTAGGGGAGACGGACCATCTCTTGAACCAAATGAGGGAATACTGGCCGATCCACCAATGCTAATAAATTTTTCATAAAATATCTGGTGTGAATTTTATTTATTTCATCATTTTTATTTTCTAATTACACCTCCAACAATGGATATATCTATTGTTTTTCCCCCCAAAGAAAAATTTCATTTGGTGCGCTGAATCCAAAAATGACAGTTTTAGTTTATGCATAGTGTACGTATGTATGTATGACCGAATTTCTTTCCACTAAAAGTGCTCAAATTTCAAAGAAAAGTAACAATTGAATATAATCTACGAAAATTCGCTCACACGATCATTCTGCATGACTGGAACTTTTAACTTTCAACTATGAAAATGAGCCTCACTTGTGAGTTCAGAGGTCGCGCCTACGACCCCCACGCGAAACAAAGTTTTTTTAAAAAAAGGACAACAAAACCTTCTCTGTGAGGACGAAAAGACACAGAGAAGGAAATGGTGAAATAGGGTCGAATGTGGGAGACGCACGTTGAAGTGATGCGCGTGCAGTATGGAAATGAATTGTAGGTAACCGGATGGAGCGCCTGAGTCATCACGGAGTTAACAAACTTGCTTAGCATCGCTTCAGGGGAGGCGAGAGATGTCCAGGGAATCAATTACAGTTTATGTTAATTAGTGGGGAGTTGAGGGACGGGTGTCCAGGTGTCCGGTTTTGGCACGGACAGTCCGACTTTGTAATAAGCTGTCATGGCGAAAATCACTCCGAAAGACAAATGTCCGATTTTCGCAGGAAGAGCGGGACATTTCCAGTTGTTGTGGGTCTTCCCCCCTGCGAAGTCAGCCGTGACTTCTAGATGACCTACCTACATCAAGGTTAAGTTATCTTGGAAATCGACGCCAGAAATCCATCTTAAAACGTCCAAAATCATGAACATTTGTACTCTTGTCACACTACCGTAAACTCATACAACTTTGTGCCACTTTTTTGGCTTTTTGAGTGTCAGAACTTTATTTGTCGTCGTATCTCGTTGAAATGTTTACCCAAGATACTTATAAATCTCAGTGATCAAATGTCGCTAAGTAAAAAATTCCATCTGTCCAGCGAATAGAAGGGGAACTATTTATTCGTGGCACATTCATTACCCCAGGAAGGTGCAACTTTGAGCCACCATCTTTTTTAGCCTATAATGACATGAAAAACCTAATGTGGCTCATTGTGGCGGTCTGAATCTTGTTAATCAGTATGTTGACTTTGCAACGTAATACAAAAAAAAAAATTTGCCCTCGGAATTTTTAGTGTTTTTTTTCGATTTTTGAAACGAGGTGAATATAAAAATCAATGCAAGGCAACTTTCTGTTTGTTTTTATTATAAAATCTTAACAATTCATACAAAAATATCCCAACAAATCTTCAACTCTCGGAAAAAATTGACAATACCAAAATCACAATAAAAGTAAAACAAACACATATCTTAGCGGTAAGGACCGCAGAAGCACTCGAACTCCTATCAAATTGGCAGCATTGTACTCTGTCTAAAATCACTAGAAAATTTCAATATTAAAATAGTAGGAACTTTTTTATACTAAAGTTCCTACTATTTTACTATTGAAATTTTCTAGTGATTTTAGACTGAGTACAATGCTGCCAATTTGATAGCGAATTTTCGTAGATTTTATTATATTATGTTACATTGTTTTGAAATTTGAGCATTTTGTGGGCAAAGAATTTTTAGGCACCAACGTTATGGCAAAAAAACTAGTACTAAATAGTATTCTATGATTCAAAACAGATATTGGATTTTCAGCAATTTTTCAATCGATTGTTCAGCAAATACCTACTTCTCCGAAACTAGCTGCATTAACTTATCTATAGATGAATCGTTCATTTTGAGCTCTACGTTCGACAATGAGGTCACTTTTTTCCTCCATTTTTTTCTTTAAATAAATTTTCCCATACCGAATAGATCATTATTAATTGTGAGCATACCATGTAACTGGACACCACCATCAATTTCTAAATTTTGTACTCTTATAGTTGATTCAACTGGGTATTGAAAACACTATGCTAATGATGTTTACACAACAACTGTTTCAATTATGTATTTTTGTAAAGTAAACTCGAATGTAAGGAACATACATGTTCAAATACATTAAATAAATAAATAAATTGTCACACTATTCCATATGAAGGGACTCTTGATCTCTTCCGTTACCCATTACTTGTGCATTCGCTCTTTCAGTTTCAGACGAAGGTGAACAATCTTGAAATGACGGAAATATTATCAAGTTAATCCTTCTAGTCTTAACATTGTGCAAATTCAGATTGAACTACTCTTATGGAAGTATCCCTGTATAACCAATCCTAGAACCATGCTGTTTAAAACGTCGGTATGTTATTTTATTTTATGTCAAGATTTGATGATGTTATGATAGGATACTGTTAAGATTTCAACTGCCTTCAATACTGACCACATTGGACATCGAAATCTATGAATGTCCTTATCTACAATCTACATTTGTCTTTAAATTTACAAGATTAGTGTAATAATAATAAAGTATGAGTACCTCCTAATTATTTTTAATAAACATTACTCATAAACCATAATTAGTTATAGTTACTCATAGTTAGTGATAATTACTCATAGTCTATCAAAATCATAAACTAAAATTTCTCTAGACGATCAATAGCGACTGAAATGTCGAAGATTTCTTCAAAAATTCACTCATGGGGTCATGCTGCATGACTGGACTTTTTTTTTTTTTTTTTAAATAAAACTTGTTATAATCTGAACTGTCCGAATAAAGAAAAATTATCTTTTTTTCACGCTTGGGTTGTCCCCCACCCCCTTTTATCAATTCCCATAGGTCGTCCCTGTATTAACAAAAGCCTAGCTTCTGAGGGACGTCCTAAAAAAGCTCAAAATTTGCTCATCGTATTAATTAACGATTAATTGTCTTTACTGCCACCCTACCTTTTCTCCCTCCTTCATTTAGGTGACTGATGATTTGTTTTGGACGCCACGCTGCGAACCCATTTCTTCTTTGTGGTGTCTATTTGAATACTTTTTTTGTTGTCCGGACGAGGACCAGGAACCGATCCCTTCCTTGTGGAGCCCTGAGGGGCCTCACCCACCTCCCACACCCCCAGGCCCTTCAGGACCACCCTTGGGATTTGATGAATTTCTCCATCAAAACGATTTTGAATTACATCCGGACGAATCTTATTAGATAAGTAAGTAGGTACGTACGCGGTAAGTCCGGTTAGTATGTTACTCTTCATCTTCACTTTGAAATCCTCTTACAGTTTATTTTTGAACAAAGACTCTACTATGGGAAAGTAACACCCACCATCTATTTCTGACCAACTGATAGTGATGTACACCATATATCTGCATCCATATCAATAAGTACCCATATACTTTACATTCAACATAAGCTGGTGCCTTAAGCCTGTATACATCAAGTACAGATCTACCATCCTTATCACAACTTATTTACTTAAAATCACTAGAAAGTAGGCGAATCTAGTAAAAAGAATGACTCCCATAGACTTGAAGATGCCATCACTACACTGCTGTGAAAAATTGTTGCCAAATCAATACTTCATTCTGCGCATGCGCAAACGTAAATTACATCATGTTCCATCTTACAAGATAAGTAAGTAAGTAAGTAAAGCGGTAAGTCCGGCACTGATCTCAATGAAAAATCCTTATATATGTTACTGTAAAAGCCCGAAGTGCGGTAAATGTTAGGATTTACCAGAAAACCCTAGCATTTCCCAATATTGTAGGTAATTGATTGATTCATGATCCATCCGTCAGGCCTGTGACCACCCGACCTTCTCGGAGGAAGGGTTGCCGTTCAATTTAATTTCTTATTTTTTAAATTTCTTCTCCATAAATCAGTAAATTCCATGAATCCGCACAGCACGAAATTGAGCTTCATCATCTCTGACAAGTCAGAGCTATAACCGCAGCAGAAAATCCTTCATACTTCGACTCAAGTTTCAACATCACACAAGGCAACCCAAGAAGTTGATCTCGGGACTGGCAGCAATTCCTATGGAAATTAAAGAAATTAAAGATCCCCCCGGAGAATTAGGGTAGAGGCACCAGTAGTTGCCACCCTTAAGCAGCCCAGTTTCGGTATTTACATCGTAATTTCTTCATTTCTCCGTTCTTTCTTCCAATCCCGTGTTTTTCCTCTCCCCCAATGTCTGCTCTATCGAATGGCTATTTTTAAAAATCGAATGCGTTGATTAGTTTTACGAAAATCGAAGAAAAGGAAACCAAGATCTGTCGCTTGTAGTAGCCACCAAAATCGTTAGTAGTAGCAGTGGTTGCCACCCCCTGGCTACTACTGGAAATACTCATTTTTCAGGAAAACTAATTATATCACTGTGATACTGATGAAAAGCTAGCTTATTTTTATGTTGAATATGAAAAAACACGAAAACTCAGTAGTGGCCACGTCATGGCTACTATAGAAATTTGCTAGGTTTTCAAGAACTGGTAGTAGCCTCCAAAATCTTTATTAGTAGCCACTGTTAGGGACCAGCAGTAGCCACCTCCTGGCTACTACTGGAACCTCTCATTTTTCAGAAAAACTAATTACATCACTGTGATCCTGATGAAAATCTAGCTTATTTTCATGTTTATTGTGAAAAAAACACGAAAACTCAGTAGTGGCCACATCATGGCTACTACAAAAATTTGCTAGGTTTTCAAGAACTGGTAGTTGCCACCCCACAAATATGACCCTAATTGTCTAAAATCCTACGTGAAACAACTTGAAATACATCAAGAAATCACCAAAGAACGTGAATAAAACGAAACTATCTCAAAAAGTCCTAGAATGAAGTGAAATATTGAGGTAAACAAGGACTACGTGCTTAAACAAAACCGTTGGTGAGGAGCTCATCTGATCAACTGGCAGTTCATCTGGGTTATAAGGCGTGTTGTTAATCACACTGGTTCCTTGATTATGGCGAGAACGGTTGGAATGCGCAGATGAAATCTCCTGCTTAAAATGGTGCTAATGTCAAATGTCTTGATGGTGCCAAATTCTTATTTTTCAAATCTAAAGTTCATGGGTGGCTACTACTGGCAGGGGTGGCTACCATCGGTGCCTCCACCCTACCGCTTGACAGTTGGTTAATCTTAGGATTGATTGACCAATTTGGTAAATGCCCAAAAAACCTTGTGTGAATAAGGCATTTCGGACTTTTACCAATCTCTCTTGGCAAATGTGCAGATTTCTCACGACTCGATGGTAAAATGCAGTACCTACAGAGGCTTGAATGCAGAGGCTTGTATGCGGGTCATTAGAGAGTTTTTGGCGACTTCAACTCTACGTCACCCGTTACCGTAGTCTTGAGGGAGCAAACGAAGATGCTAACCCAAAAGGAGCCGGGAGAACGGTTGCCTTAATTTTGATGTCACGTTAACTGTGGTTGGGTAACGCGATATTTTTTCCCCAGCTGTCTTGTTGTCTACTGGTTGTCTAATCGACTTCTTTATTTCGATGTGAAATGCCGATTTTCAATCCTAAATTCGAATTTCATGTTAGTCTCAGTACAAATACGGGATAGTTTCTCATTTTTAGTTTTCAATTCGTAAACAAGGCATGGATTTAACGCAAAGATAGTAAGCCTCAAGTGGGAAACACCGCGATTTAGTTGCACTTTTAGGTCTTTAGTCGTTACAAACTTCATGTTTTTGGGTTTTCGGTTGGGTAATATATCAAGAAGTATGAAAAAGTATTCATCTCTATGACAACGAACCAGGATTTTACCTGATAATCATCAGTGGAGGCAGCACTTCACGCAATGTTCACGAGAAAACAGCTGAGATCAGGCTAACTAAGAACAATACTGCGAAGAAGTAGTGTCTTAAAACTCAGGTTCCTCTTTTAAAATATGTGAAAATATGTGAAAAAGCTCTAATCGACCAAATAGAGCCTGTGCGCAAAAGAACGGATTTTTCCCGATCGAGTTGAAGGGTAGTAAAGCGCGACGGCGGAGGCGGACTTCAGATGGCACATTCGGTTTCTATCTAGGTACGCGACTTGAAACGAAAAATAACCAAGTTTGAGGGGTGTTCAAAAACCTACCCGCTATCAACATAATTAGTTGGTAATGAGGTATTTGAAAAGAAAAACTACTATTATTTATTTCACCAGTATTCGAGTAATTTTGAGGTGCCCAGTAGTGTTACATTTACAGGAAGGTTAGGCTGGTGTCGTGTGCTTTTAGGTCCCCAAACGGGTGACGTTAAATGAGCCATTCTAACGTACGACGTTGCTAACGTCCCCTCAAGGTCACGTACTCTTGGGTACGTTAGGGTGACGTTAAGGGTACGTTAGTGGTCACCAAAAACTCTCTATTCTCATTTCATTTGTCGCTTTGGGGCGTTTGAGAACCTCAGTGACGTGAAATATGAAAGTGCTCGAAAATGAGGTTAAATCAGCAAATACTACTCACTGTACATTGCAGATTTGTGTTCCATAGATGAACAGTGAGTTTTTCATTGATGTATTTTATATGTTTTTTTGTATTAAAAACAGGATATCCAGCTCATGAGTGTTACCAGATTTCAAAAATTGATTTCTGTAAAATACATGGTTTGGCAAAATTGTTGTCGGGGCTCAAGTAAGTACAAAAGAATCACGTTCTTCAAACGTAATGTTCATATTTCAAGGAATTCATGTTGAAGGCAGTGTAATTGAGCTTAAATCTCAGGAGTGTTACCCTATTAGTGTTACCGTAACATCAGGTGTTACCCATCCTTGGTCAAAATTGGTGTCACACAGGATGATGAAGTGACAAAACTCGGAGATGGCTATAGGATTCGTTTCAGAACGCCTCAAAACGGATTTCGATAAAGAATATTTTTCAAAATTTTTAAAAAAAATTTCCGTTCCTACGAAATTTCGCTGAAATTACGGTATGAACAAAAATACTCCAATCATCTTTCTTTGACTGCCACATCCACCCGGAAGGTAAACTCACTCACCTCCCCTTTCTATCACGATGTCTTCTCGATGCAAGTTTTGTTCCCTCCTTCCCAAAAAACATGACTCAACGCAATGTCCCCACGTAGGCAGTGGGGGGACCCCGTAGGTACCCTGAAGGAACCTCGCCCAGTTTTATGATAATCGAAAAAAACAAAACAAAAAAAAAACCTCCCTGTCACTTTGGGACCCCCGAATGACAATCAGTGGGTTGAGTGACATATTTCACAACGCCCCCTCCGTCACGCTTCTATTCCTTCTGTGTGATTTACCTACCCGTGGATCTGATCTATCGAACTACAGAAACTTTTGGTAGGTACTTCGCGTCTTGTTTTTATGCTGATTGCATAATATTTCATTGTTTAATCTTTATAAAATATGTATTTGCGAACAATTTACTTGGAAAGGTTGAACCTTGGCCCTGGCCTTGGTTGGTTGTTTTAGTTGAGGTTAATGTATAAACTCTTGATATTTAATTTCGATTGGGGTTGAGGACACAAGGCGATTAATCTATTAAAAAAAGAAAAAAATTTACTTAATGAGAAAAACAAATTTAAGATAGATATACTTTAAGAAGTAGGGTTTTTCATCTAATTTTTGATTTGTCACATGTTTTCACTAATCAATATATGTGCATGACATGAATGTGTTGCAAACTACAAGATGACTTTGTAAAGACCTTCATAAATTCTCCGAGGCCTGATGATGTATAAATACATCGAAACGTTGGCTTTGAAGACTTGATTTTTATTATTGCCTAACCGACTCTCAAGATCCCAAAACTGTCCTCATTATCACGTAGCGGTCAAGAAACTAAACCATATTGAGAAACAAATTATCATGGATATGTCTTTCCTATCCATGTTATTTCTCCGATTACCTATGGGAGAAATGCAGTATGAAATTGTGAGAGGTCCAATAGGTAGTGCTAGTGATGTAATCCCATAATACTTGCCAACTTAGGTATCCAACTATAATAGGTATATTCAAGATCTATTGACATGAAGTAGTAATGTTTCACTAAATGTTGATCACCATTACAAAATCTGAATCTTATACTGTGTAAATTCCCGTGAATTTTAATGAAATCGCGACTGGTATTCGTGTAACTGGAGTCCATTAAACACACATACACTTAAAAAGAACCCACATTGAAGTTTTTCGCGCAATACACACGGTAGGAATGGATGTGTGAAGGTAATAATTACAAGTTTGCTACGATTGGTTGTTACAACCACAATGTTAACTGTCATAATTTGAACGTAATCATACCGATGTTGAAAGATATGATAGGTGGTAGGAATGAGATGATCCGTTTACTTTTACGTGCATAAAGAAGAGATGAGCTTGCTTCCCTAATTTCTCAATATGACTCCTTCAATCCTCTCTCAATCGTATTCAATTCGAAATTTTGAAAATGATTTCAAAATAACCGAAATTTCGTAAATCTCGACGATCGCTACCTCGGTATACAACATATATATTCAAGAAATACTGACATGCAGTAGTAATATACGTACCATGCAGTAGGTTGGCAATGATTCACGAAATGTTGATCACCAATACCGAATCCGAACCCACAACTGTCAGTAAATCCCGTAAATTTTAATGAAATTACACACTTATACACTCAAAAAGACGGCCTCGATGAAGTTTTTCGCGCAATACACACGGTAGGAATGAATGTGGGAAGGTAATAAATACAAGCTCGCTACAATTGGTTGTTACAACCGCTATGTTAACTGTCATAATTTGAACGTGATCATACCTAAGTTGCAATATACGATAGGCGGGAGGAATGAGATGATCCGTTTACTTTTACGTTCATAAAGAAGAGATGAGGTTGCTTCCCTAGTTTCTCAATGTTGCTCCTTCAATCCTCTCTTAATCGCAATCGAAATCGAAATTTTGAAAATGGTTTCAAAATAACCGAAATTTCGTAAATCTCGACAGAGATTTGACTGAATTACCTTCAACCTTATCAATCTCTTCCTAGGTATACAACATATATATTCAAGAAATACTGACATGCAGTAGTAATATACGTACCATGCAGTAGGTTGGCAATGTTTCACTAAATGCACTAATACTGAATCCGAATCCAAAATTGTCAAAACTGTTCAAATTCCGTAAATTTTAATGAAATTACGACTGGATTTCATATAACAGGAGCAGGAGTTCATTATTTATACACTAAGAAAAAAACCCACAAGGTGAAGCTTTTTGCGCATTACACACAGTAGGAATGTATGTAAGAAGGTAATAATTCATAATACTGATGGTTGTTTAAACCTCTATGTAAACTGTCTTGATTTGATTGTGATCATACCTATGTTGAACGATAGGTATGATTGGTTGTAGGAATGAGATGATCCGTTTACTTTTACGTGCATAAAGAAGAGATGAGCTTGCTTCCCTGATTTCTCTACGTCGCTCCTTCAATCCTCTCTCTATCGTAATCAAATTCGAAATTTTGAAAATGATTTCAAAATATGCGAAATTTCGAAAATCACGACAGAGATTTGACTGAATTTCCTACAACCATATCAGTCGCTACCTATATTCAAGAAATACTGACATGCAGTAGTAATATACGTACCATGCAGTAGGTTGGCAATGTTTCACCAAATGTTGATCACCAATACAGAATCCGACCCCACAACTGTCACTAAATCCCTTAAATTTATGACATTAAACACTTATATACTAAAAAAAAAAAAAAACGCCCAGGTTGAAGTTTTTTGCGTAATACACACGGTAGGAATGGATGTGGGAATGTAATACACACTAGCTCTTTACGATTGGTTGTTAAAACCGCTCCGTAAACTGTCATAATTTGAACGTGGTCATACCTATGTTAAAAGATATGATAGGAATGAGATGATCCGTTTACTTTTACGTGCATAAAGAAGAGATTAGCTTGCTTCCCTAATTTCTCAATCCTCTCTCAATCGTAATCGAAATCGAAATTTTGAAAATGATTTCAAAATAACCGAAATTTCGTAAATCTCGACAATTGCTACCTCGGTATACAACATATAGGTATATTCAAGAAATACTGACATGCAGTAGTATATACGTACCATGCAGTAGGTTTGCAATGTTTCACTGAATGTTGATCACCAATACAGAATCCGAACTAATTAAATTAGACACTTATACACTCAAAAAAACGCCCACGATGAAGTTTTTCGCGCAATACACACGGTAGGAATGGATGTATTCCTTCTCAACACGCTTCTGTCCCCCCCTCTCCCCCCACCACGTTTCTTCCTCCACCCTCCCCTCCACCTTAAAAGGTGAAATCTTCGCGTTTCTGTTTCAAAACCTTCGAAAAACCTCCTAGTTAGTTAAGGCCGACGATGATGATGAGGGAGAGGTAACTATAGGCTGGAGGAGGAGGGGTTTTTCTCTTAGAAAGAATTTTCCCATGGGATCTTTCTCACGAGATTTCCTTCAGAGATAACACCCTTGCCCCCCCTCCTGCCCCCCCAGCCCCCCCTGTCCACCACAACACGCCCCCTCCTGTCTTATACTTTGCTCCGTTAGCTTTCTGCTCCATTTTATAATAACTCATTAAATTACGACCACCACCACCACCACCACACGCTAAAGGGAGGCGTCTACAGGTAGAACTTCCGTTATGGTTAATTAGCGAGCTTTTTTTCTTCCTTTTTTATCTTTTTTTTTTCTTTTTCAAGCTTCTCTTCCCGTTTCATTTTTTTTTTCTCCAATCTCGACCGAATGCAAAAATTGCCAACTGAGAGTGGAGGGAGGGGGCGTATATTTCACGGTTCAGCGAGCGTCCCCTGCCTGGGGCTTTTTATATTATGACGGGGGCGTTTTAAAAAGCTGCTGGTCTTTTAAACAGTTTTAACCTGGGCCGTCCCTAGGTTTTTCGGGGCCCTAGGCAGTTTCCGGGACCTCCCTATATATATATAAATATAAATAAATATATATATGTATACAGTGCCGTCCTTAGGGTGGAGCGAGTGGAGCGGCCGCTCCAGGCCTCGCGCCGAGGAAGGCCTCGCGCTGCGAGGCCTTACTCTCGCTACAACACAATAAGTAAAAGTTTTGGTTGAATTGAAATAGTGTGCAGAGTGAAGATATACATGCCTAAAATATAAAGTCTGATTATACGCGCAATGTTTTATCAAATTAAGGAGGTTCACACTGCATTAGTTGAACTAGTTGAGGTCACTGAGGATCCAAAAGCCAATAGTGAAGCACAGTCGGTTAAGAATGAAATAAGTAGCTATGAGTTCTTACTAGCTCTATGTATTTGGTATGATGTGCTGTTTGCTGTTAACAGTGTTAGCAAAAACCTTCAGGCTCAAAAAATGCACCTTGGAGTTGCGTCACAGTTACTTCAAGGTCTAGTTCAGTTTTTTCAGAAATTTAGAGATGAAGGTTTTGTGGCAGCAACATTGACAGCAAGAGAACTTGGTGAAACTCTAGGTGTAGAGCCAAAGTTCAAAGAAGCAAGGCAGAGAAAGAAAAGAAGAATGTTTGGGAGAAGATGAGCATGAGCCTATGCAGGAATCTGCCGAGCAAACGTTTAAAGTTGAGTATTTTTACATTATTGCAGATACTGCAGCACATTCCTTGAAAAGAAGGTTTTAACAAATTGCCAGTTATTATACAATGTTTGGGTTTTTGTACCATGTTAAAGAAATAAAAGAAGACAAATTGTTTCAAAAGTGTACAGACCTAGAATCGTTTCTGAGTTTCGAAGAAGAAAAGGATGTTTGTGGAAGAGAACTTTTTTCTGAGCTTAAGGTACTTCGTGAAATCCTACCAGCTGAGGTTGTAACAGCTGCAGGAATATTACGATTTATGAACAGAATTCAAAACCCGTTTCCTAACGCATTCATTGCGTATAGAATTTTACTCACTATACCCGTTACCGTGGCAAGCGCAGAGAGGAGTTTTTCCCGCTTGAAACTTATCAAGACATATTTAAGATCTTCCATGAGTCAAGAAAGGCTATCATCCTTGGCAATGCTATCGATTGAGTCTGACACGACAGCCAAAATTAATTTTGATGAAATTATTGACGACTTCGCTGGAATGAAAGCGAGAAAAGTACAGTTCATTTAAGGAGAGTCAAAGTTGATAATAACACAATTTTAAATATAGTTTATTTAACAATGAACGATTTCATTTATAGTATTATTTTACATAGGTTTAGATGGGACTATCTGTTTTATTAAGTTATTTTATCTTATAACTCATATTTTAACAGGCCTCTATTATAGGCTATAATGTGTATTTTACAGATGTGATGTGAAAATTATAAACCTACATTAACAATGGAACAATGGAAGAATTTAATAAACAAGATATGAACATTTAAAAAGATATGGAACGTCAATATTAAATAAGTATTTACAATACTGTATATGTTTATTATAATTTACTATTTGATTTAATAAAAAGCAAGAAAGAAGACATTTCGTTTTTTCTACTGAATTTATTGTTTGTTAGACAAAAATTACTATGTTTAACATTAACTAGCACTGTTTAAGCATTACTTAAAGTATAAACTTTGTTTTGATTTTTCTAGCTTATTTTTCTGAGATTCCTATTGTTTTTTTTTAACCTGAAACCTGAAACGAAATTACACGAAACATACCAACCTGAAATGGGTGTTTTGCACCACCCCTCCCCCTTTTAGAGTGTAAGTGATAAACGTTTTGTTTATCAAAAAGCTTTATAAGTATAGCTTGACAAATATTTTCCGGAACCCCCCCCCCCCCCCCCATAGTTAAAAATCCATAGTTAAAAAAGGCCTCGCAAAAATATTTTGCTCCAGGCCTCGCATTTTCTAAGGACGGCACTGTATGTATATACGAGTATATTGAATGCAGTGTGAAAAAAGTAACATCCGGAACCAGAAACGATAGTTTTTAATTAGGTATAGGTATCTCAAGTAGGAAGGTTCATCACTGTCATGATACAAAATTATTAGTAAACTAGAGGCCTGTTAGGGCTTGGAAAGCCCTAATCTAGTCCGTATAACAGTAGTACCTAACATTATAGTAAAGATATAAGTCCTACCTATTTGAGGCGTTATGTGTCCTGGTGCAAAGCTAAGGCGATGTTATTAAATGATTAAAAAAGAGGAAATACCGATCAAAATGTAAGTAATGTAATAAAATAAAAATCACCAGTTGAGGTGGCCCTCGCCACTATGAGACTAAACAAAAAGTTGAATCGGGAAATTCAGAATTTGGGCATGGTGAGATGATGGTGTAATTCTATCTCGAGTCTTCTTCGTTTCTTTCCAAGCGTGTGAATCTACGCGTCCGTGTCTTCTATCTCCTTCTTAATGTCGTTGATTGTATCTTGATCGGTAGTACTCGTAGATGTCGAACTGGTGTTGAGTTGTGTGTAGGAGATGCTACAGCTGTCTTCGTCCTGATGTGTCTGGTACCATTCCAGCACATCATGTCCAATTTGTGCTTCGAATATATTTTTGAATTTTTTGGTTGTAATGAGGTGTGCTGCCACGATGTCATGTGAGTTGAAATTGAATTGCTTCCCCCATTGGATAAGATTGGTGGTTCCGGTTTTATCCATAACCGAATTTTGTAGAGCGTCAACTCTTCGTCATTGCGCGACACTGTGCACACATCGGCGGGACCAACACAAATTACTAAAATGTTGGCAGTGTTGACGTTTGGAAGATCGGTGATGCTGGTATAAATATATGTTACCTTGTTGAGATCGTTTTGGGATGAAGTGATTCCCGTAGATGAGGTTATTTGTATTTCCAGCTCTTTGCTATAGAAGCTGTATTTTATCTTAACATTCTTAAACAGGCAGCTCTGAAGAGGTTCTATTTGACTGTAAGAGGGTGTTATATATAAAAACCGTTTGGAATTATATATAAAGTCCGCTAACTTCTTCCGTTTCAATTTCTTCGTTCAGAAATAACTCTCCTAGATGTTAGTAACTACACTACGTTTCTTACTTACTGTGAATTGATGGCAACTATTGTCACCGCCACAGCCTAATAAACAACTCTCGTTGATAAGGACTGCCTAGAACACGATCAAGGCGGGTATAGAGACGAACGGCGACACTTTTGCAACAAACTTGGGGCCGTGCTGATTCGAATGCGTAGTCTAACACTAAAATCGGACTGCGAAGTTCTTCACAATTTCAAAGACCGTTCGGAATTATATATAAAGATTATATTAGTAAATTATGAATTAGGCATTAGGCCATTAGCTCAAGTGGCTTGACAGTGATGTCTTCACGTTGAAAGTATCCTCCATACGAACATTACTAGGTAACAATTTTTTGTACCAGCGCACGAGTAAAAACGGTCGTGAATTTGGTAAAACGTACACATACCTAATACTGGAATCTATCTCGAGTTAGCTCATGGTATGGTCATTTTGTCTTTCATATCCAGATTAATTTGAAAAAGGATGTTGTACCAAGCCGTGAGTGATACGAGAAACGAAAAATCTCGGATTTGGGAGGCCAAAGTCGTCGCTTCATGGGAAACTCCAGGGTGTAACAGAGTTACCTCCTGAGAGGTCCATCAAGCTCCCGTCAGAGCTCCAGAGATAGCGTTGTCGGCCTCCCGTTGAGGAATCAATGGGAAAGACGCGCTGTTCTCGATCGTTTTAGACAGCTGGTTTGGCGTCGGATGGTTTTCTGGTGACAGGAATATCAACCTTCCCTGAACATGCCTCTTTACCTCCTCTACCTTTTTATGAGGATTTAGGCCCCCATTGCACCTCTGGGGGGGGGGGGGCACCTAAATTCCTTATATGGTAGCAGAGCGTGGTTTGGATTATGCACGGCTGACGCCTAGTAGTCCAATCCACTATTTTTTGGGGCGTTACTGTTTCAGAAGAAACATGGCCCGGGGTTCCAGAAGGAATTCCCATTATCACCCTTTGGTATATAAATAATTTCATTGGTCTCTGAATTATAATTTCTCTTTCATTCCCTTTTAGCGAATTTTTGAAGAAAATTAAGCTATTGCTCTCGCCTCAAAATTTGTAGAATGTGAATTTTTGAAAAAAATTTATGCAGAAATCCGTTTCAGGCTATTCTGAATCATATTCTGAAGTTTAACGCATTTTTTTATGTATGTATGTATGTATATATGTATGTATATATGTATGTATATATGTATGTATGTATGTATGTATGTGTCATTCCAGACGATAACTGTCCGTAGAATTGTGCTAGAAACTTCAAACAAATTTTAAAATGTTCAGGACACAAAACAAAAGTTCAAGTTCGTTGGCCAGCATGATCGGATTACATCTTCGGGTTGAAATGTTCAAAAATGTAGTCAAAAATTTCAAAATAGCCGTTTTTTTGCGATTTGTTGTGCGAAATAATTTTTTCAGCATACTAACATGTGGTATATTCGGAATCAGCGTAAAATTTCCTATAAGAATATGTATCAAGTTTTCAAAAATTTCAAAGTTGAAAAATCAGTCAAAAATCGAAATAATGCCGTTCGCTAGTTGTAAAAATCGGTAATATTTGCATGAAACATCTTCAAAAATTCGCTCATAGGGTCATGCTGCATGACTGGACTTTTTTTTATATTTTATATACCATATTTTTTCTTTCAATTTTATGCCACCTGAGTGCACAATTTAAGTCCCCTAAGTTGGGCAAATTCATTTTATACTATTTTCTTTCAATTTTTTCGCCACCTGAGTATTGCTATATGTCAATTACCAGGTTAGTGCGCCATTTAAGTCCCCATAGTTGGGCAATTTAATTTAAAAAGTCCCCAATGTTGGGCAAATTAATTTCTATATATATTTTGATTTCCTAAGGTATAAGTCTCCATAGTTGAGCATCCGTTTTGTCCCGATTGTTCAATGAAGATACTTCTTATGAAGCTTCATTGACAATCCAGTTTTAATTTCTATTCCCCCATCCAAAACGCCAATGCAGCTATTTATGATTGAATGAGCATTAGTTCTCAGCTATTCACTATTCCACCCAACTACCATACTTGATCTTCAATCAAGTATGTCTTTAAGGGGAGGAGTGTAACAGAGTTACCTCCTGAGAGGTCCATCAAGCTCCCGTCAGAGCTCCAGAGATAGCGTTGTCGGCGTCCCGTTGAGGAATCAATGGGAAAGACGCGCTGTTCTCGATCGTTTTAGACAGCTGGTTTGGCGTCGGATGGTTTTCTGGTGACAGGAATATCAACCTTCCCCGAACATGCCTCTTTACCTCCTCTACCTTTTTATGAGGATTTAGGCCCTCATTGCACCTCTGGGGGGGGGGGGGGGGGGCACCTAAATTCCTTATACGGGTCACTTATGGACATGAAATGAAAATTCCACCAGGCGTTGTGAACTTCAACATCCGTGTACTCCGTTCCGTCCACTTCAGTTTTTCCATCCGTGGCTGGGGGCCCCCGAGCGGATGAGTTATTTTCGCGGTTTTAACCCTTCGATGACCACAATTACGATTGTACCAAAAATTAAAGTAGATCTTAGCCCATTTTACCGAATTTTCACATATCATTATACAAGAAAGAGGAAAAAAGTCCAGTCATGCAGCATGACCCCATGAGCGAATTTTTGAAGAAATCTTCGACATTTCAGTCGCTATTTACAACTAGCGAACGGCATTATTTCGATTTTGACTGATTTTTCAACTTTGAAATTTTTGAAAACGTGATACATATTCTTATAGGGAATTTTACGCTGATTCCGAATATACCACATGTTAGTATGCTGAAAAAATTATTTCGCACAACAAATCGCAAAAAACAGGCTATTTTGAAATTTTTGACTACATTTTTGAAAATTTCAACCCGAAGATGTAATCCGATCATGCTGGCCAACGAACTTGAACTTTCGTTTTGTGTCCTTAACATTTTAAAAATTGTTTGAAGTTTCTAGCACAATTCTACGGACAGTTATCGTCTGGAATGACACATACATACATATATACATATATACATATATACATATATACATATATACATATATACATATATACATATATACATATATACATACATACATATATACATACATACATATATACATATACATGCATACATACATACATACATACATACATACATACATACATACATACATAAAAAAATGCGTTAAACTTCAGAATATGATTCAGAATAGCCTGAAACGGATTTCTGCATAAAATGTAGAAAATTCTACAAATTTTGAGGCGAGAGCAATAGCTTAATTTTCTTCAAAAATTCGCTAAAATGAAACATTTGGATCATTAGGAATAATTTATGCAATAATAGCAATCGATTAGGATTCATTCTTGAATGCAAAAATTGCCAACGTAGAGTAGAGGGGAGGGAGGGGGCGTATTTTTTACGGTTCAGCGAGCTTCCCCTGCCTGGGGCTTTTTAAGGCCCGTTTACACGAGCGATTTTTTCCGGCAATAATTGCAGAAAAAAGTATTGCACAACTATTCCAAAAAGTTGGACAACTATTCTCTCCTCGAAAAAATTGCCGAAGATTGCACGCAATGAATTGACGGGAGTTGTATAACATTTCAGGCTCACGAGCCCTCTCGGAAACTGTTGCATCGAGTTGAAATGAAGTCCAAGGGTTTGGAAAATTATTGCACTATTGCGGCAATTTTTCGGCCTTGGGTCGGGAGAGGGAACGAAACAGCCAATCACATTGAGAGTTTATTTGTGCAGCATGGCCTTATGAGCAAATATTCACGTGAAACTGCACTGATGGGGTGCAGCATGGCCTTATGAGCGAATACTGACGTGAAACTGCACTGATGGGGTGCAGCAGTGCCTCATGAGAGAATTTTAACATAGGAAAGATAGGAGTTTATGTGTGCAGCATGGCCTTATGAGCGAATACTGACGTGAAACTGCACTGGTGGGGTTCAGCATTGCTTCATGAGAGAATTTTAACGTAGGAAAGATAGGAGTTTATATGTGCAGCATGACCTTATGAGCAAATATTGACGTGAAACTGCACTGGTGGGGTGCAGCATTGCCCCATGAGAGAATTTTAACGTAGCAAAGATAGGAGCTTATTTGTGCAGCATGGCCTTATGAGCAAATATTGACGTGAAAGAATTTCAGAGGTGAGAGCCAACCCACATTCTCTCTGGCTCAGAAACTGGTGCTGCCAAATTCCCCTCTTTTTCCTTTGGTTGGCAGCAGCAGCGACGACGACCACAGCAGCAGCGACGACCACCTCTTCACCGTCCATGGCGCGAACTGTTGTCGCCCGTGTAAACGAAACAATTGAGCAATTTCTATTGCTCAACTTTTTGGTGAAGTTGTAATAATAAGGCATTTAAAAGTGTTTTACGGGCTTGATCCTTTTGAATTTTGAGGCAAAATACCTTCTCAGTGAAGTATAAAGGCGGGAAAAGGTTTCAGGCGGGTTTTTGTGAAATCTGGAGAAGGTTACCCAACAAAACCTCGTGTTGTAATTTCTTTGGTGCTGTTTCTTGTGATTTTGCTAAAGAGGTAAGTATTTTGGATGGGGGGCAATATGTCGACACATAAACTGGTCGACAAACGGGCAAGAAGCCGTGTCGACATCTTTCAACACCAAGGGTTGACCAATGTCGATTTCACAGGCATTGGAAATATGGCGACACAAAAATACAGCGACTAGTCGACAACTTTCAACACCCCTTGTTGAAAAAGGTCGTCCAAGTCAACCATGGGGATACGTCGACATATTTACATCGACATCCTTCGTATACCTGACATGTAGGTTAGAATGAAGTGTATAGTTTGGTGGTCTGGATGCTCGCAAGCTCGCATCTCAAAAATACATAACATCAAGTAGTCAATCCCTTAGTAAAAATGCAGATTAGTTGGATGTGTAGATCAGAATGAAGTGTATAGTTTCGTGGTCTCATAACACGATCACATAACAGTTTAGAAACGTAAATGTGACTTTTCATTTAATCCTCGGATCGAAAGACCCCATGGGACCAAGGCTGAGGACAGGTAGTGGCCAAACAACCCTTTTGTCGTCGTTTAGCAGTCGACCAGTTTCAAGAGGGGTGTTTTTAGCTCATGTTCAACTCCTGTTGTTGAAATACAGCGAAAAACGGATCTCAAATTTTTCGACATAAATCCGTCGACCAGTTTCAAAGATGTGCGTTATCGACGTTCTTCAACACCTGGTGTGGAAATATGGCGACAGGAGGTGTCGACCAGTTTATGTGTCGACATATTGCCAAGTTCCCGGTATTTTATGTTGCATCACCATGCCCACCACATTTTCAAATTCGATTGTTCCCATGGTTTTTATCTATCAGTTTTTTGTGCAGATTGCTTTTATGCTATAATTTTATGGAAATCATCAAAGATAACATGTGAAAATGCAAATGTCAATTACAAGTCACCAAACTGATGCTACCCTCAGTGATTGACAGTGCTGTCAATATGGATCTCTATTCGTTCTTGTCATTCGTTCTTTATTTTTTATATTTATATAAATACATAGCAACTCACAAGCTGCTATTTTACCATTAGAAACGTATTGTACCTATGGTATCAAGAAAACATTTTCCTATTTTGAGATGAAATATCTGGTGATATTCTCAACTTTCTTTAGACTCATATTAATTTTATTTTTAAATTAATAAAACTATGCTCAAATACCTACTCAACTAATTTATAAAATTTTTAAATAAATGTTTTGTTGATACACAGAATCATTCATTGCAGATGAACTGCTGTTTCAATCATAGGGGCAATCAAAAATGTGGGTGTCAAATACTGGGTCAAATACTCGATTTCGAACTTTCAAATTTATGATGTTCTGTGGCTTGAATTAGTGATTTTTCCAATACTGAGCACTTTGAGGACATCCTGATGAAGCAAGAGATGGAAGATTAAGTTTGAACAAACGAAAAAACATAACTTAATTGCATGTCAAAGCCAACATTTCTTTCAAGGTGTCAAACACTGGCACCCTAACTGAATTCATTTCGTCTCATGTCATTTCTGACGACGTGACACGTGGATCGCATCATACCTTTGGGCAGTCTAAATATTTCCAGATTTGATAAAGAAAAGGCTAGGGTGGAGGCACCGATAGTAGCCACCCCTGCCAGTAGTAGCCATCCATGAACTTTAGATTTGAAAAATAAGGATTTGGCACCATCAAGACATTCGACATTAGCACCATTTTAAAGCAGGAAATGTCAGCTGCGCATTCCAACCGTTCTCGCCATAATTAAGAAACCAGTGTGATTAACAACACGCCTTATGACCCAGATGGACTGCCAGTTGATCAGATGAGCTCCTGGCCAACGGTTCTGATTAAGGACGTAGTCCTTGTTTACCTCAATATTTCATTTCATTCTAGGACTTTTTGAGATAGTTTCGGTTTATTCACGTTCCTTGGTGATTTCTTGATGTATTTCAAGTTGTTTCACGTAGGATTTTAGACAATTAGGGTCATATTTGTGGGGGGTGGCTACTACCAGTTCTTGAAAACCTTGCTAATTTCTGTAGTAGCCATGATGTGGCCACTACTGAGTTTTCATGTTTCTTCACATTAAACATGAAAATAAGCTAGATTTTCATCCTTCCTTTTCCTGAAAAATTAGAGGTTCCAGTAGTAGCCAGGAGGTAGCTACTGCTGGTCCCTAACAGTGGCTACTAATAAAGATTTTGGTGGCTACTACCAGTTCATGAAAACCTAGCGAATTTCTGTAGCAGCCATGACGTGGCCACTATTGAGTTTTCGTGTTTTTTTCATATTCAACATAAAAATAAGCTAGATTTTTAGCAGTATCACAGTGATATAATTAGTTTTCCTGAAAAATGAGTATTTCCAGTAGTAGCCAGAGGGTGGCAACTTCTGGTCTCTTACAGTGGCTACTACTAAAGATTTTGGTGGCTACTACAAGCGACAGATCTTGGTTTACTTTTCTTCGATTTTCGTAAAACTAATCAACACATTCGATTTTTAAAATTATCCATTCGATAGAGCAGACATTGGGGTAATGGAAAAACACGGGATTGGAAGAAAGAACGAAGAAATGAAGAAATTACGTTGTAAATACCGAAGCTGGGCTGCTTAAGGGTGGCTACAACTGGTGCCTCTACCCTAGTGAGTATAAAAGTTATCTTGAGCAATTTTGGGCTGGACCACTTGATCTGATGTGTATCGATAAGGTCTATAAAAATTTAATTGATCAAATTAAGAAGGTTTCAAATGAACTAGGAATGTGTAAGAAGTTTACAGTTTATGATCCACCATTTCCGAAAAACGGGTAGAAAATTACGGGAAAAACAAAAACGGACGATTGACCAACGGTTCTACAGCCAGATCATTTAATAATGATTAATTTTACACATTATTATTTCATTATGTTTACTTAGCAATATTAGTTTATAACTGAGCGTAATAAATCAGCTTTCCTTGACACTACAGAGGCTTAGGGATTATGAGATGCTGTGATCAAATGAGAGCATTCCAAAACGTGGCTAACGATTTTCCTGCTATGAAAACTAAGTGAGTTACACTTCCCTAGTAACGCAAAAATCAATAGAAAACCCCACCGTGACGTGACGCTCGTGACGTGACGAAAACAAAAATGGAAACGTCCTGTTAATCATTATTAAATGATAAAAACCCTCTATTGGTCCATGGATGTTCCACGTTGACTCGCCGGTCAGGGAGTTTTATCGCCCGCGTGTCTTACCTGTGTTTCCACAGTTTAGTAATGTAGGTAAGGTAGTCTTCTCCCATTTCTTTATCTCCGCCCCGATCCCTTTTTTTTGTGGGCGCTCAACGTCAACTCTCCCATAATCCACCGGTCAACCCGATCCAGGTCGTTATCAGTCCCGTCTAATTGGAAGCGCGTGTTTTACACGGTTTGTAAACAGCCGTTCGACCCCCGAACACAAACAAGACATTTATGACGTTGTAAAACCTTCACGGTGGTCAAAAGTCCTTCCGGTTCAGGATCACAGTACAATTCAAAGGGAATTAACACCTTTTTAACTTTTTAACTTCACATAAGTGCCTACTTACTTCAATCACAATATATATATTTTTCTTTAATTAGAAAAAGTCCCTCGATTTTGCCAGTTCTCCAAATTTACCCATTTTCAATTTAATGCAGAGATCCACCAGAAGATTGTCCGAAGACGAGTCAAAATATTGAACTCCTACATCTAGTTTACAAATGAATTCCTCCAACATGAAGAATAAAATTGTTTATAATAGCAAAACAAGTCCCTAAACCTCCTATCCTCGAGTCCTTCAGGACTTGAGCCCGGTGGGCCCGTTCGTAACCCAACTTCCAAGGAGGGATCGAATAGCGGTCAACCGGGTTGCCACTGGCCATACCCGTCTTACTGTATTACTATATATATACGGATTGTATACAGCCGGTCGACCCCCGAACACAAACAAGACATTTATGACGTTGTAAAACCTTCACGGTGGTCAAAAGTCCTTCCGGTTCAGGATCACAGTACAATTCAAAGGGAATTAACACCTTTTTAACTTTTTAACTTCACATAAGTGCCTACTTACTTCAATCACAATATATATATTTTTCTTTAATTAGAAAAAGTCCCTCGATTTTGCCAGTTCTCCAAATTTACCCATTTTCAATTTAATGCAGAGATCCACCAGAAGATTGTCCGAAGACGAGTCAAAATATTGAACTCCTACATCTAGTTTACGAAAGAATTCCCCCAACATGAAGAATAAAATTGTTTATAATAGCAAAACAAGTCCCTAAACCTCCTATCCTCGAGTCCTTCAGGACTTGAGAACGGTGGGCCCGTTCGTAACCCAACTTCCAAGGAGGGATCGAATAGTGGTCAACCGGGTTGCCACTGGTCATACCCGTCTTACTGTATTACTATATTTATACGGTTTGTAAACAGCCGTTCGACCCCCGAACACAAACAAGACATTTATGACGTTGTAAAACCTTCACGGTGGTCAAAAGTCCTTCCGGTTCGGGATCACAGTACAATTCAAAGGGAATTAACACCTTTTTAACCCTTGGCGCCCTACATGAATTTTTATAAACAGGGTGTCTCAACTTAAGTAGGCAAGACTTCAGGGATCAATTCTACAAGTAATTTCCAACAAAAAGTGTCTCCTAAAGTGTTATTTTTTTAGACGTTTTCGAGTTATTGACGATCTAAGATTTTTTTCGTGTTTTCGACCTTATCTACTAAAAATGGCTGTGACCCCATCATTCTTTGAGTATTCTCAAACCTGAGGATACCGTTGGAAAGAACGTTAAATTTCCTATTTTTTTAATGCAAAATCATAATTATTCAAGAGAGTTAAGATACCGAAAAAAGAGGTCAAAGTACAAACTTTGTAAAATTCTTAAAATTTGAGTTTTTTCAATCTGATTCCTCCCTCCATAAAAAAAAATGAACATTTGTTTGCAAGTACAGTAAAAACTTCAAAATTTTATCAGCTTTCTAACGGTATAGCCAAAAAATTGATAAAAATAACAACAAGAAGAAAAAACGGCTTTTGAATGCCAAAAAACGTGGTATTTTAAACGAAAATCGATGGATTTCAGGGAAAAAACGATCTCCCACAACTTTATGATTTAAATGTCGAATTCTACGTAATTTTTCACGCTGAATCGAATGGTGACACTTGCAGACCTCTACGACTAACGAATAAGGGCGAAAGTGCCCTTTGACCCTCGAAACTCAGACACTTTTTGTTGCAAATTACTTGTAGAATCGACCCCTGAAGTCTTACCTACTTAAGTCAAGACACCCTGTATGGGTGATATTCTCGAGACTTGGACACTAGCGCATCCTTACATCGAGGCAAGGCGAAATCAAGTTATTTCACCTTGTTGTCATGGTGACGAGTAAACATATGCGAAAATGCGCCATTTGTGAACGAACCTGGACAACAGCGTAACATAGTCTCACCTAGTTCCGAGTCAATATTTTCATTATTTGTAATACGCAAGGTGATAAATTGTATGCAAATTACATCAAGTTATTATCAGGTGTTGACCTCAAACGCTACGAACGCAAGATTTAATCTGTGGGGTAGAGATCCATATGAAATGTGTGTTGGGGAGTTGACATACAAGTGTTCTAGATGATCCAGACATCAGCCGCAAAGATGTTGTGGATTACATATCTAGTTTTAGAACTCTTCTTTGAATCAATTGAAACTAAAAATCTTTAGAGTAGTGTGAAAGCGGTCTTGTGAAAGGATGCATTATGAGAGCTCTGTTAGGCGGGAATAGTAAGTTGTATCACATGTGGAAAGGTAAGTACCCAACTAGAGGTAAGGTATACCTACGTACTTTCCGTATATTATTACTTGTTCATGTAGGTACTTCATTGATCAAAACGAAAGTAGGTACCTACCTAATTACCTTTTTTGTCCATACAATTTGCGTAACTGCAAAACTCGCGCAATAACTGCACTGCCATTGCCGTCTTTATGAAATCTTACCTTCAGAGGAATGCATTTCAAGGTTTTTTCCTTGCAGCTGGTTTTTAATTCATGTTGCATATTCCCTGATTCGATATTTGACAAACTTGCTAATCAGCGGTTGTATTCGTCGGCAAAGCAACGACCCACCTACTTTGTTTAGGCACTTTAAACCAACAGCAAATCTGGTAGGACGTACGTACCTACCTAAGTAGTTTCGTTTCTTGATGTAGCAACCCAAGCCTGGCCTGGCCTGGCCTTTCCTGCCTTGTTTATTTTGACAAATCTCTCCTTTTATTCATTCAATATAACAAGTAAAGCATCCTCAGTTAAGCATAGTACTACGAACTTATAATAAAACGCTGATGAAGCTACCTGAGCAATGGCTAGGTACCTACACAGCAGTACAGACACCTGAGGAATTTTCAATCATCTTTTCTTTACTATTTTTCAGGTTAATTATTCTCAAAGCCTAAACGAATGAAGTTCTTTAGTTTTCTGACACTGATTAACTACTATAGTTTGTAGGCTCCTAGTCCAAATAAAAACAAGTTCACGTTAGATTGGTATTGTTGACAGCAATCTACAATCAATTATTGCGCTGGCAGGCATGATTATTATAACATTTAGTCAAATTAAAACTTTGTATTGCTACAATACTATACTTTTTCAAAACAAAACTGTTGAAAAATGGCCTTATAACCACGAATTATGTTGACGTGAGACGGCAAACTTCTTGTGAGAAATAGGTTGGTTGAGTAGCGATTCATTGACGTAGGGCGGTATCATGGCCGACATTGGCTGAAACGCGAACCTACTCCAGGCGTGACGTCACGAGAATATGGGCCATAATAGGTATATAAAATTTGGGCGTAGTTTTTGACAGCGATCTGAGCCTGTCAAACCACTATCACTTTATGGCATCTGGTGCTCTTCGGTGGCTTGGTTGTTCATTAACAGTTCGAAGTTTAGGAGTTGGAATATACCTGAGAACGCTGCGAATTATTACACAAAGTTTTCATTAAACAAATTCCCTGACATTTGGTGGTCTTTGCAAAATTCCCTGACATTTCACTGACTTTTCCCGATGCTAAGAATTACCTGACAATTCCAGGTTTTCCCTGACTTTTCCAGTTGAGGACCACCCTACTTATGGCCCATATTCACCAGGAGTAGGTTCGCGTTTCAGCCAATGTCGGCCATGACTGCCCTACGTCAATGAATCGCTACTCAACCAACCTATTTCTCACAAGAAGTTTGCCGTCTCACGTCAACATAATTCGTGGTTATAAGGCCATTTTTCAACAGTTTTGTTTTGAAAAAGTATAATATTATAGCAATACAAAGTTTCAATTCGACTAAATGTTATAATAATCGAGCCTGCCAGCGCAATAATTGATTGTAGATTGCTGTCAACGATACCAATCTAACGTGAACGAGTTTTTATTTGGACTTGGAGCCTACTAACTATTGCAGTTAATCAGTGTCAGAACACTAAAGAACTTCATTCGTTTAGGCTTTGAGAATAACTATTAACCTGATAAATAGTAAAGAAAAGATGATTGAAAATTCCTCAGGAGTCTGTACTGCTGTGTAGGTACCTAGCCATTGCTCAGGTAGCTTCATCAGCGTTTTATTATAAGTTCGTAGTAGGTACTATGCTTAACTAAGGAAGCTTTACTTGTTATATTGAATGAATAAAAGGAGAGATTTGATAGTCTGTCAAAGTAAACAAGACAGGTTGTTGCTACACCAAGAAACAAAACTACTTAGGTAGGTAGGTACGTACGTCCTACCAAATTTGCTGTTGGTTTAAAGTGCCTAAACAAAGTAGGTGGGTCGTTGATTTGCCAACGAATACAACCGCTGATTAGCAAGTTTGTCAAATATCGAATCAGGGAATATGCAACATGAATTAAAAACCAGCTGCAAGGAAAAAACCTTGAAATGCATTCTTCTGAAGGTAAGATTTCATAAAGACGGCATTGGCAGTGCAGTTATTGCGCGAGTTTTGCAGTTACGCAAATTTTAGGGGCTAAAAAAGGTAATTAGGTACTTAGTTTCGTTTTTATCAATGAAGTACATGAACAAGTAGGTAATGATATACGGAAAGTATGTAGGTAAACCTTCCCTCTAGGTACTTACCTTTCCACATGCGATACTTACTATTCCCGCCTACCAGAGCTCTCATAACACATCCGTTCATAAGACCACTTTCACAGTACTCTAAAGATTTTTAGTTTCAATAGATTAAAAGAACAGTTCTAAAACTAGATAGGTAATCCACAACATCATTGCGGCTGATGTCTGGATCATCTAGAATACTTGTATGTCAACTCCCCAACACACATTTCATATGGTCTATACCACACAGATTAAATCTTGTGTTCGTAGCGTTTGAGGTCATCACCTGATAATAACTTCATGTAATTTGCATACAATTTATCACCTTGCATATTACAAATAATGAAAATATTGACTAGGAACTGATAAGACTATGTTATGCAGTTGTCCAGCTGTGGCTACAACTGGCGCATTTTCGCACAGTTTACTCGTCACCATGACAACAAGGTGAAATAACCTCGACTTCTCCTTGCCTCGATTTAAGGATGCGCTAGTGTCCAAGTCTCGAGAATATTACCCATAGGTAGGTCTCGGAAGCTATACAATTTGTTAAAAATTTTTAAATTGCTAGAACTAAAAATATAGGCCAATTAAAAAAAAAAAAAAACCTCAAAATCATCTAATGTAGTAGGTATTCAACCTAGTCATGCAGAATTGAGTCAGTCATTGAATTCAAAACCCATTCCTTCACAATGGCGATCGTAAATCTTCGTTAATCACCAAAATCAATCACCTTAATGACACCAACTTCCTCCTTATTAGATGCAATAAATCCGTCGCAAATATGTGCCATTAAAAAAATGCAATTTCTCACACGTTAGCCCACTCTAGTTGCTCAGCTTTCAAGCGTATGACGATCCGGTGATGGATGGAGACCTCGCGTAAAATCACCGTTAAGTTTTCCCTTTTAAAAAAAAACATTTGCATAGCTTCGTTATGGTGCGAAGTGGTCTTTCAGCATACGGTAGAGATATTTACAATTTTAATCCGCTTCGAGCGTTACTTCTTCATGAATCAAAGAGAGGAGACCTTCTGAGAAGATATGACTTGGGAGGCTTGACGCGTTCACTAATAAGAGATTGTGGGTCTCGCGGTTTTACATAAAATGCGGGGGCGGCTTGTATAACATCAGGAATGGGGAAACTAAATTAGTTATCAGTGGGACAGGAGACCAGCTGGGGCCCATACGGCTAGATAGATAGGTAGAAAAGTCCAGTCATGCAGCATGACCGCATGAGCGAATTTTTTAAGAAATCTTCGACATTTCAGTCGCTATTGATCGTGTCGAGAAATTTTAGTTTATGATTTTGATAGACAAACATGGATTTCACAGAGTAAACTCATCAGTTGTGATTACATTTTTTAATTTTAACAAGCACCTACTACCTACGTTTTAAACAGCATGGTTCTAGGATTGGTTATACAGGGATACTTCCATAAGAGTAGTTCAATCTGAATTTGGACAATGTTTCATGCAAATATTACCGATTTTTATAACTAGCGAACAGCATTATTTCGATTTTTCACTGATTTTTCAACTTCGAAATTTTTGAAAACTTGATACATATTCTTATAGGAAATTTTACGCTGATTCCGAATATACCACATGTTAGTATGCTGAAAAAATTATTTCGCACAACAAATCGCAAAAAACAGGCTATTTTGAAATTTGTTGACCACATTTTTGAAAATTTCAACCCGAAGATGTAATCCGATCAGGCTGGCCAACGAACTTGAACTTTCGTTTTGTGTCCTTAACATTTTAAAATTTTTTTGAAGTTTTTAGCACAATTCTACGGGCAGTTATCGTCTGGAATGACACATACATACATACATATATACATACATACCTACATTTAAAAAAAAAAAAAAAAAAAAAAAAAATGCGTTAAACTTCAGAATATGACTCAGAATAGCCTGAAACGGATTTCTGCATAAAATTTTTTCAAAAATTCACATTCTACAAATTTTGAGGCGAGAGCAATAGCTTAATTTTCTTCAAAAATTCGCTAAAACATAAATCGAATCGAATTTTTAAAATTTCTTGAATATTTTCAAATATTTCATTTTTTTTAGAAACTAGAAGGGATACGAAAAGGAAAAACCTTCCAATACTTGAAATTGCAAGAAAAATGATCAAAATCAAACAAACAATTAGAACTTACGTACAAAGTCATCTTTTACAATATTCAGATTGACCCATGCCTTACATTGTCCAACATTTAAATCGAGCACAGTTTTATCTTTAATTGCTATCTTTAATTTATCTTTTAGCTTTATTTAGTCTCGGAATTCGGTCTGTGACGATATGATTCATAGAATTTTCCTGGGACATATACCCATCTACTCCCCGAGTTTGAACGAAATCGGACCAATTCAAGAAAAACAACCTAACCCAAGGAAGAGTAACTCACGCCGACCGCGAAATAAACACAGAAAGAATTCGACCTTTTCCCAGTAGAACATCTGCGATGGCCCGAAATAACCGATTCGAGCCGACACCCTAAAAAATTCCTTTAACCCCCCTCAAACTCAAAATAAATTAATTTAAAAAAATAATAAAAATAAAATGCAGAAATTCCTGATCCGGAATTCGGTTTCTGTTTCGTATAGCGACTAAAAAAAAACCAAAATCAAATTGAAAACGAAGAATTAGGGAAAAAAAAAAATCGTCAGTGTTGGTTGAATTTTTCGGTTAAATGATGAGAGAGAATTTAGATCTGTTAGCGGAGTTAAATTCATTACACGGGAGATAAAACAATTATAAAGAAGAAATCGAGAAGGCGGTTTTAATTTTTATTTTACATTTTTTATTTTTATTTTTTTTTATTTGAAGGGGGGCCTCCTTTCAGATCCACGAAGTAGTGATGGAAGGTGAGGCTTTAAGGGGATTTTTCGGGAGAGAAAAAATAAAGACGAAAAAAACCCACGGAGAAGAGAAAGAAAGGCCGCATAGCGAAGAGATTCCGATCGGTTCGCAATGTCTTCCCGATGTCACCGCGAGAGTGACGATTTATAGCCGAACTTCGCCCCTTCTCCCGAGAATTAACTTCTTTTACGGTAGAGTTTTTTGGTTTTTTTTTTCTAATCGGTTCCTTTTTACCGAAATAATTAATATCGTGGATTTAATACATAAAAAAAACCTTCTGGAAACGAGATGTTTTATATCGTTTTAAGTTATTTATGGGGCGTTGAATCGCAGGGTTCCGAACAAAGTAGAATAACACGAGTAGCGAATTTAGCAAGTATAATAATTTAAATGCAAATAACTGGAAAAGTTCAGTAATTACGCGGATTTACTTATGCCCTGGATGGTGGTTCCTGTGAACATCAGATGATAAAACATGACTCTTTCTATTCGTATAACATGAGCATGAGAGCCATTAACATGGAACATGTTTTTGCCATCATAACCCCGTCAAAAATGAGACAAAATTGCCGTTCAGTTCGTGACATTTAGTGCGGAACTAAATTGTTCGTTTTCGGAACTATTTAAGGGATGATTGGCCTTACCTTGTGGAAATGGATCTAGCGAATTTAAAATGATTGCATCTGTTGAATTATAATATCTTCATTTTAACATGGAACATGTTTTTGCCATCATAAACCCGCCAAAAATGAAACAAAACTGCCTGTACGTGACGTTTTAGTGCGTAACGCTCCTATTTTCTGATGATTATCGCTTATTACCAAATCGTTGCTACAAAACGGTATCTTAGGCGAATTTAGCAAGTATAATAATTTAAATGCAAATCACTGGAAAAGTTCAATAATTACGCGAATTTGTGCCCTGGATTCTTTGACGTAGTTAGTCTGTTCACCAATATCGATGTAGCTGCAAAGATGTGGTATGCACGCTGATTCACGCCTCTAAACTCAATATTTTTGAAAAGGATGAATCGTTCAATTTGATGTCTGTCTGTGTGAATTAAAATTACTTTTTATTTGAGGGGCAATGTTATACACTGCCAGGGTCCTCCGTTATCTCTTCTGCTTGCAGATATATACATGGATTATATTGAGCAACAAATATTTACAACTCGTAACACAAATAAACTTCTCTATTGGTATCGATTTGTCGATAATACTACTATTCTATGGAAGGGCACAGACAACTAAATTATTTTCACGAAAAAAATCAATAAATTAGATCCCTTTATCAAATTCACCCTCAAATTCGGCGGGAATAAACTAAATTTTCTTGATCTGTCCATCTCTTTGGTAAATGAGAAGCATGATTTCCCAATTTATAGAAAAGATACGTATAGCGATATCCATAGTTCTTCAAATCACCCTTTAGTCCATAAGCATGCGGCTTTTCATAGTATGATCAACCAAGCACTATCTATTCCATTGAGTGAACGAAATTTATCAAAAGAAAAATCCATTATCAAAAGCATAGCGGCTAGTAACGGATATGGAGGAGATCTCGTTGATACCATATGGGATAAGGTTGTTAGGAAAAAGAGTAAAGTTTCCAATCTGGTTAGGGAAGATGTAACTTTAGAAGAAAAACAATGGATAAGTATACCTTATTATGGGGAAATTTCTGATAAAATCGGCAAAATTTTATCAGCAAAGGGTTGCAAAGTGTACTCCCCCAGCTCTCTAAGATTCATAAAGTGAGAAAAATCGATTTTTTATGTGAAAAATGCCCAAAATTGACCGAATTTTTTAGTTCGGATGCATGTTTTAAAAATGTCTTTTGCGATCTCGTCACACGGCTGTCCCCTCAATTTTATTCAGGACATGGTTCGCCTCAATGAACAGAATTTAAGTGCTTTAATTTAATATTATCCACACCTTTTTTTTTTTAAATTCGCTCTCTTAGTCATGCTACATGACGGAGTACTTTTATCTGTTAGTCCTTAAGTTGGTGAAAATAAATAAAACGGAAATCATCCCTACAATAGACGAATAAATCCGTAAAAATGAAATATTATCCTCCCAGAATCGGTATAAATGTTGTGACCCCTCAGTGAATCATTCAGAAGTAACGTGACCCATACATTACGCAATTACACTCCGGTTCCTTTTGGGTCGCCCACTCGCCCTCCCACCTACAACCAAAAGGTAATAACGATCATCCGAAAGGTATTTCTTCGAGTCTGTATAACTTATCTGTGCGGGGACGAGAGGGGAAATAGAGGGGAAGGGGAGTGGAGGGGAGGGACCTTCAGTCAACGGAGCTCGCAAGGCCAACATCGAGTAGGGATTCGCGAATATCACCCCCTCTCCATACCTTCCTATCACAGGCCATCCATCATCTATTCCTTCTGCGTGAATTGTTTTCCACTCTTGTTCTCAGCACTCTCCATCTCACTCTGTGTTGCTACTGTTCTGTAATATGTCGTGGAAGTATTAGGAATGGGGCCAAACAAATGACTCCTCCTCTTTCGCCAAGTTTTCGATAAATTTATTACCTTCTTCAGGACCCTTAATATACAATGCAACTGCTCAACCATTAGAAGAAATGCGAACTCATAAAAGATAATAAATAAAGGTATAAACGCAAAAAGTACTCCAGCAAAAAACAAGTGTTCTGAACAACTGTTCTGTACTGTGTTGCCACTCTCAGAGTACTCGTCCCCATGATAGACTACATCGCATAATAGCTGAGAGGGTTAAACAGGGGAAAATAACTTGTGACAATCCACCAATTGTCGTGATCAAAATTCTTGGATTTCTATACAGTCTATACAGCCCCCAACTGGAAAAGTCAGGTAAAACCTGGAATTTTCAGGAAATTCTTTGCGTCGGGAAATGTCAGGGAATTTTTCAAAAATCACCAAATGTCAGGGAATTATTTTAATGAAAACTTTGTGTAATAATTTGAAGCGTTCTTAGGTTTATTCTAACTCCTAAACAATCGAACTTCAACAGTCTACTTCATCATACTACTTATTATTTCATTGGTGGGTTATAGGTATGAATATCAAAAATAATTATCAAGAGTGGTGGTTAAACAGTTCGGAGAGTAACACGCAGATGCATTGTGACATCGATATGTGCATAAAGTTTTGAATGTTCTAATTTATAGTTGATGAACGTTATTTGAGTAACATTCCGCTTATCAATATAAATTTAACAATTTTTAACCGTTCTTGCCAAATTTGGTGCTTTTGAAGATTTTTTTTTCTGTAATTTGGCCAATTTGAAGTGCTAAAAATATGCTATCCAACGAACTAATCATTTCCTATGAAATACTTGATGTTTGGCGAAGGAACGGATTTCTTATATTAATTCTAAGGAAACTTACCGTTTGGAAGGACATGACCCCGCCCCCTACTTCCCAATTTTTAAATTTTAAAGCCCTTTAAATAGCTCAATGTCTCTTTGAAAATTCGTAAAAATGACAAAAAATAGTATTTGGTTTTTATATTTTTTATCAGGGAAATCTGAGTATTGCATGTGTCGAATAATTTTAGTTTGGCGAATGCGACATATTCATTACTCTAAGTATCGCTATATAATTCTTAGGGAATCTTCCTTGTGACGGCAATGAAAGTTATAGGGGACCGTCTAGGAGCCATCCCGCACAACGTTGGACAATCTCGTTTCATTAAACTCGGAGTTTTGCCTATGTTAATCGACAATAGTCTCGCGCATGCGCAATGGTTATTTCTCCACCAATCGCAATATAATTTATAGGGCATCTTTCTAGAACATAATACCCAATCACTTACCGAGTTTGAACGAAATCGAACCAATAGATGATAAGAAATTGACGTTTGCCCATGCGCACAGACTAATATATCTGTGACGGTAATGAAAGTTATGTCTAGGAGTTTTTCTGCACAATATTTGAAAATTTCATCGGAATCAGCCTGAACTTGGTATAGTTTAGGGCTTGACAATAGAATAGAATAGAATATGTTTTATTTGTAGTCAGCCAGTCAGGCTATACGAAAGTCAGATAAATAATATACAAATATAATCAAGGGTGAAATAAAAACGTTACAATCATTACATCACTATTACAACTAGGTTACTTACTAAACGAACAAATAAAGACCAATACCACAATAAATAAATACCACAGACAGACTGACAGACACGGAACCATAATTAATCAGGAAGTATCTGAAACTTGAAAAGCAAGCAGAAATTTAGATTTTGGATGACAAAATTTTTTTTTTTAACTTCAATCACGAACATAAAGTGAGGAAGCCAAAGTGATGATGCCGATCACTGGGTTCAATTTATTACAGGTAGTTACAACTCAGTGGGTGGATTTTTATTGGTTTTTTATTTTACGACGCCCCGAAAAAAACCGAATTATTCGATCTGAACTCTTCAACGGAGGGGCTACCGTTAGAATTCTCCCTGAAGGGGACCCCCGACAAGAAACTGCATGACTAAACAGGGCAGCGGCACCCAGAAGGTTTTTACCTCCGTCCACGGAGAAGACATCCTCGGGATATCCCTTCTCGGTGGATCGAGGGCTTCTCCCCCTCTCACACAAAAAAGAGGAGGGCGAACGTGATGACTGACGTTTCCGAGACGAAATGACCAAACGAAATCGAACACGTCTTATTCAATGAGTCAGTAGGCA
Source organism: Adelphocoris suturalis (assembly GCA_030762985.1). NCBI lineage: Eukaryota > Metazoa > Arthropoda > Insecta > Hemiptera > Miridae > Adelphocoris > Adelphocoris suturalis. The sequence continues at coordinate 3,424,826 of JAUMHS010000014.1, read as the reverse complement.
CCAAACTACTACCAACTACCTACCAAACTGCTCTACTACCTACTGTACTTATGGTTGGTCTTTGGGACTTCTAGAATACGGAGAGTACGATAACATGGTACGGAGAGGGTCTGATCAGCTGAGCCCAATTTCTTTCCTGATCGACCTATACTGCTAGAAGGGTAAACCTGTACGCTTACATTCGTACGCTAATTAAAATTGGTCATCATCCTGGAGCTGTTTTTCGCATAAAAACGAACGAAAATAACTGAGATATGGTTGGTTTTAAGCTACAAATTGGTCTATCATGAAGCTTTTTCACTTGGAAACGCACACACACACAGTAAAATTACATGATGCCTGCTTTTTAGTTAGTAAAAAAGGAACAAAAAAACCATGGTCGGGAGCTAAAATTTCATCAATTTGGCCGCCAGCAAACAGGCGTATAAAAATCTCAATACGGTGGTAAATGCTCTATTGGCCAATTTGTGTGCGTTTCGTACTTTTGGGGGGGCATCCCCCTATAATCTATGATTCATTGTAAACTTACCGTTCACGTGTATGTTGCTGCCGCCTCCTCTCCGCTGCTGCTACGCTTATTGACTGTAGTAAGTATTGTAATCAGCTACTTATTACTATAGTAAGTATTGTATAAGGTTGGTATTGTAGGGCAGTACTTCTGAAATAATAAATGCGGTATTTTTTTAGTTTTTATTGCATGAATTAACTTTTTCACTAACTAAAAAGCAATCCTACAACAACAATTCTAGATTTTAACGTCGTATATATTTATATAGGCATGGTGTATGGTGTATTCCCAGAAACTCTCTTAAAATACGGCATAAAAAATTCGTTCCTTCTTGACAAAAGACAGGTCGAGTTTGTTGGCAAACCGGCCTATTCTGAAGCTTTTTGGCTTGGAAACGCACACACAGAGTAAAATTACATGATGCCTGCTTTTTAGTAAGTAAAAAAGTTAGTTCATGCAATGAGAACTAAAAAAAACTCGGCGCTCCGCGCCTCGCCAGGGGGCAAGCCCCCTGGACCCCCGGTTACCTCTATTTACATACTTCGGACGAAATTATTGAAACACAGAATGTGTTTGCGTTGTCGCGCAACCAAGTGACAACCAAACAAGCGTCATTGTTTACTATTCATTTATAACATCAATTTATATAGTTATAGTACGAAACTACGAAAAAAAATACGAAATAAATTCGTGATAAATCAAGAGCGATTTATCAAGTAAATGTCCTAAAGAGGCTACATACGAAATTACAGCTTCCTAGAGTGTAAAGCATAGAAATTAGCTTTAAGAGCCACACATCTGATCCGGACCCTGAGCATCGTCAAGTAAATGTCCTAAAGAGGCTACAAACGAAATTACAGCTTCCTAGAGTGTAAAGTATAGAAATTACCTATTCAAATTATTTAACCTCCGCTTCACAAATCAAACCGTTTTCGTAATACTCAGATCACCTGCTATGAATCAAATCATCGAAACACAAGCTCAATGAAATCATCAGAAATTAACAAGCGGTTGCAATCATGTTCACAATATCAATGATTGAGAATGATCACCTGTGTGTAAACAATTATTTATATAACCATGCTCATAACTCAGTTTGTTGGACACGCACTTCGCAGTAGTTAACATAATATTGTTGGATAAATCGAGAGCTTTCGAACGAATGGTCAACGAATTTTGTGGGATGAAAAACGACGAAGTACCATATCCCTAGCAACGACTCGGTTGTACGTGAAAATCATCCGTCACACATTTCGTTACCATCCCGCGTTCCATTTTCGGCTAGTTAGTCCATGGCTAAAACACATTCTGTGTGTTAAAACCATATACCAACCTTATATAATACTTGCTATAGTAATAAGTAGCTGATTAAAAGGCTTACTATAGTCGATTAAGCGTAGCAGCGGCGGAGATTAGGCGTCAGCAACAAACTGAGTCGACGTATACGGTAAGTTTACAATGTATCATAAATTATAATGGTGATGCCCCACCAAAAGCACGAAACGCACACGAATTGGCCAAAAGAGACCATCCATACCATACCATCGTATTGAGATTTTTATACATCTGTTTGTGTGCGTATGTAAGGTGGGCCTTTATGATTTATCAATTTTATTACTAAATCAGGGAAATACCTAGCATACCTACGACTTAAAATAATATGGCTGGTAAATATATATCACCTTCGAAGGACCACAGGGAAAAAATATGTACCCAGAATAGATGAAATGGAAGTGCAATGAAGAAAAATTTTGAAAACATAAAACGCTGATATTAACAAATAATGCACAATTAGAGTTAGTTAATGTAACAACTAACATGCAGTGGCCACTGTGCCTAATAATAATTTATTGATGTAGGTACCTAAATAGGCATGTAAGATGTTTCGCTCAAATACATGAAATGTGAATAAAATATAACAAAATGTTTATGAGCTGCTGAAGTGTAGACGATCTCCAAAATGTTGTGATAAAAATGAAGATGCGTGTGTGGCGGATGGTAGAACTCCTTGGTTCCCAGCAAGGGTAGTAAGCGTTATAGAATGTGAAGTAGGTAAGTTGTGAAAATGAGATATACCCACACAGAGAAATTGTTATTCAAGTAGGTAAGTACTTTCCCTTGATGGCGAGGAAGGACTTCAACTGAACTGATCTTACCAATTTTCGTTGGTTTAACGAGTGAGATCACGTAGAACGATGAACTTTCTCAACGACGACGAACTCAATGCTAATATATATATAAATTGTGGACAAGAATATTATGAAATAATAGATGACATTAAAAATGCTGCTAAGACAAACAAAAGCTAATAATCAGATGTACAACTGCACAAGGGGTAGTAAAATATAAGCGAGCTTATGTTGTTTGCCATGATTATTGATAAGGTGTTCAAGTTTGAAGTTTGTTTACCACGATTACAGTGGTTGATCGATTTTTAGCATGAATATGCTTTAGCCGTGACCTAACTACCGAAAAATGTCCCACGAGAGTGCAACGAAAGTAGCGCCAATAATTGTGATGATTTCCGCTTACAACCGAGTCGTTGCTAGGGATATGATACTTCGTCGTTTTTCATCCCACAAAATTCGTTGACCATTCGTTCGAATGCTCTCGATTTATCCAACCATACTATATTAACTACTGCGAAGTGCGTGGCCAACAAGCTGAGTTATGAGCATGGTTATATGAATAATTGTTTACACACAGGTGATCATTCTCAATTATTGATATTGTGAACATGATTGCAACCGCTTGTTAATTTCTGATGATTTCATTGAGCTGGTGTTTCGATTATGTGATTCATAGCAGGTGATCCGAATATTGCGAGAACGGTTAGATTTGTGAAGCGGTGGTTAAATTATTTTAATAGGTAATTTCTATACTTTACACTATAGGAAGCTTTAATTTCGTATGTAGCCTCTTTAGCCTCTTTCTATAATAAAGTGAATGTTTACTCGCGAGTTTCTATTAGGAGATCATCATCTCACAAGAGCTCAATGGTCGTGATCATTTCTATAATAAAGTGAGAGCGAGGAGTTAAAACATGATTCCATGTTTTAGGATTGATGGCAGAATGATAAACAGAGTTCAGAGGCCGATGGGGGGTCGGGTTCAGAGAATCGAAGAGGAGTGAGTCGTGTACGGCTAAAGCATATTCATGTTTTTTAATTTTAGCCGTCAGGCTCAAAGGAACTGTTTCTTTTTTATTGATTAAGTTGAAAATATTAGAAAACTATTGAAAAGTGATATGGAAAACTAATAAAGTCGGTATGGTTTGAGTGGTTACTGGTTTGGGATGATGATGTTGGATGGATCGGAAAGGAAGGCTATTTCAGAGTTGCGAGTTCAGGTATGCATTCTTGTACAGTTTGCTGGCGGCCACACCACCAGTGCGCGCCAAATTAATGCATTTTTTAGCTGCCGACCATGGTATTTTCCTTTTTTTACAAACTAAAAAGCTGGAAAATCATGTAATTTTACTGTGTGTGTGCGTTTCCAAGTGAAAAAGCTTCAGGATAGGCCGGTTTGGAGCTTAAAATCAACTATATCTCAGTTATTTTCGTGCGTTTTTATGCGAAAAACAGCTCCAGGATGATGACGTCAATTTTAATGAGCGTTCGAATGTAAGAATGTATGTAATGTAAGTGTACAATTTTACCCTAATACTGCTCAAATTTGGAATGGAAAGCCTTTGGGACTTTAAGGATATGATTACAAGCTACGGAGGGGGAGTGATTGGCTGAGGGACCCCTGTAGCTAATTTCTTCAATGATCGAGTTGGTATAACTTACACACCTTCCTAAGCAATATTGTATGTAATTCTTATCATGTAAAATCCAAGTGCTTTTCCAATAAAACCTAACCATTCATTCATTGGTTCAATTGCACGTTGAACCGTCAATCTACGACATTTCGAATTACTCGTACGCTGGCCATCTTTTTCCGCCCTCTAACTCCCTGGTTAAATGCTAACTAGCGGTTAATTGTGTGAAAACGAGGCCTCTCCCCCTCACGTTGAAGGTATCAAAGCCGCATCAAGAAGGATTTTTTTAAACCGTTATCAACGAACATTAACACACAGAAGGGTTTTTATAGTTTCACCGTGTTTTCACGTGAGGCGTGTGGGAACGGGGGCGAAGTGTGGGAATTTGAGGAGAAAAGTTAAGCCCCCTTCGCGGATTGCGACGAAATCGTATTTAATTCGCATAATATGTCTATTTCGAAATTTTCTCATATTCATTAGGACAAAACGCAAAATCATATCCATGTCCTGTTTAACTAAAACATGTTCTTTAACCTATATCTATATTATGTTTGTTTGTATGTCCTTTGTGCGTGACCTCAATTATGAACAGATTTTGATCCCCTTTGAACACCTGAGAGAAAGATAGGCTGTATGGAAATTTCGCCCTTTGAACATCTGAGAAAAAGATAGGCTAAATAGGAATTTCGCCCTTTGAACACCTGAGAGAAAGATAGGCTATATAGAAATTTCGCCCTTTGAACAATTGAGAGAAAGATGGGCTATATAGAAATGACGCCCTTTGAACACATGAGAGAAAGAAATTTCGTCTTTTGAACACCTGAGAGAAAGATAGGCTAAATAGGAATTTCGCCCTTTGAACACCTGAGAGAAAGATAGGCTATATAGAAATTTCGCCCTTTGAACACCTGAGAGAAAGATAGGCTGTATGGAAATTTCGCCCTTTGAACAATTGAGAGAAAGATAGGCTATATATATATATATATATATATATATATATATATATATATATATAAGATAGGCTATAAAGAGAAAAAATTAGCCCCCTTCGCGGATTGTGGCGAAATCGTATTTAATTCGCATAATATGCCTATTTCGAAATTTTCACATATTCATTAGGACAAAACTCAAAATCATGTCCCATGTCCTGTTTAACTAAACTATGTTCTCTAATCTGTATCATATTGTGTTTGTTTGTATGTCAATTGTGTGTGACCTCAATTATGAACCGATTTTGATGCTGTTTTTTACAGCATGACCTTTGAACACCTGAGAGAAAGATAGGCTATATAGAAATTTTGCTACTCACACCTTTCAGCCTTAAAATCACTATTTTGTTAGAAAACAACATCCCTAGAAAATTCCATACAGATTGGATGAAAACTGTGGAGAATAAGCAAGGATTTGCGGACACACTGCAGACACACACACACACACACACATTTTGACATGGATATGTCTTTTGGCTGGGGTCAAGGAATTTTTCGCAACACTTTTTGACATGGATATGTCTTTTGGCTGGGGGTCAAGGAATTTTTCATTCACACTTTTTTTTCCCGACCGACACTTTTAACATGTATCATGTTTTAGCCCTGGGGTCCTAGCAAATTTTGCGAGTCAATTTTTTTCCGCGCACGAAAAAAATTACAGTGATTTCCGCCTACAACCGAGTCGTTGCTAGGGAAATGGTACTTCGTCGTTTTTCATCCCACAAAATTCGTTGACCATTCGTTCGAAAGCTCTCGATTTATCCAACAATATTATGTTAACTACTGCGAAGTGCGTGTCCAACAAACTGAGTTATGAGCATGGTTATATAAATAATTGTTTACACACAGGTGATCATTCTCAATATTGATATTGTGAACATGATTGCAACCGCTTGGAATCGAGGAGAAAACATGATACATGGTTGAAATTTTTGGTTCTAGAACAGAAATTTATGTAGGAACTTATAAAGTCAGATTTGTCGTTTTTCCCGACCGGCACATTTTCTATTGATTTTCACGTACAACCAAGGCGTTACTAGGGAAGAGTAACTCCCATAGTTTTCATAGTAGGAAAATCGTTCGCCACTTTTTGGAATGCTCTCATTTTACCACGACATTTCATGACCTCTAAGCCATTGTAGTGTCAAGGAATGCTGATTTATTACTACAAGTTAAAAACTAATATTGTTTTGTAACCATAATGGAATAATCTTGTGAAAACAAGGCACTGCATGGTTGGTATACAATTGAGTAGGAGGTACCAACTGGTAAGCAGTAGGTACTAGACATATCCATGATCTTTTGTTTTTCCCATCAAGGGAGAAATTAAAATGCTTGATTTACACTTTACTTTTAAAACAAGCTTTACCTAACATAATATTTGCAAATTTCCTATGATTAAACTCAACCCCATTTCATTATGCAGATGACAGCCAGTGAACGTATGCGAAGATTTTTCCCCCGAAAGTGAAAACAATGCTTCCGCTACCTATTGGTAGACTCGAAAGCAATAATTGAATTATAGTAAGTATATTTAACCACCTTCCTACTGAAACATCGTTAGTTTTTGTTCTGAATATGAAGGGAAAGATTTATTTCTCTTCATAGAAAAATTATAAAACCTCAGAGCCCACGAGCCGCCCACTTCTAGGAGCCGGAAGGTCGGGAGGTCAGAGAGCGTCGTAGGTCGGCTGTGGTCCCGCCGGCTTTGATTCTCGTCACCAGAGGGTTACCAGGTGGTATCGAGGCAAATAACCGCATACTACATGAAAATACTTATCAATTACAAAATAAATCAATCAATCAAATCCAATTACAGCCAAATCAATCAATTTATCAATTGCAGGAATATCTTCCAAGCAAACCACAGGTAGATAAACCTTCAGTTTACCTCAACCTATCGAACAAATTTGACAGGGCGTTTATCCTACAGGTCAGACAACTGCTCAGATAACTTCTTCTGTTGGAAGTAGGGGTACCACAACAACAACAATGATTTCCCCAAAAAACAGCCTTAACAATGGTATTTTTCATCCTTCTTCGAATGTCCATGGACAAAAAGTAGATGCTTCAACACAACTTTTAGTTTAAGTTTAGTTTTAGTTCAAGTTTAACAACTCCTGCTCTTTCCGTTTTTTCCTGTTATTATTTTTTCATTTCTGGTTGTACGGAGAACGAAGTGGGTTGATTGTTGGTATGAGAAATTATAGAAATGCAACCGTACATGCTCTACGGAACTCGCCTGCTTACTTACGGAAGATGTAGAGCATAAAAGTCCCCTACAACTATAGATTATCTTCTAAACTATGGAAGTTTTACGAAAATTTGGAAATTTAGCTAATCTTGCCTGCGATGTCTTTCTCCTTGTTCTTATCTGTCAGTTTCTAGACTGGCATACTGACCGAAAAGAATTTATAACTGAAGAACGACCTAAAAACAAAAATCTGAAGAATTCGTCGTTGTATAACGAAAACATGGAAAATTATATTATAGTTCCCTCTGAAGCCCAGATGAATTTTGTTAGGCTGATCGAACTTTCGATTTGGCCGTATTACCTAGGTATATATCTAACATATATTAAACACGTTGACTGCCTTTCAAAAATGACTAGAATGGCGATTCCAGTGTTTACGCAGAATGAAGCTTCGAGCATTAGTTTCATGTTGGTGATCTTACATATGGTAAGTATCTGCACACACTTTGTAACTAAGTAACGTACCAAATTAACGTAGTACAGGTGGCATATTAGATATAATAAAATAGAACAGTTATTTGCATTAATTTTTTTACAAGAATATTACCAGATAAAAACGTATACGGAACATAGCTTCCTCGTGTACCTATCATGAATGTATAGATCATTGAGAAGTTTTAAATGATCTTGAAAAATTCCATAACGGAAAAGAGTAAATCAAGAAGTAGCGTGAAATTGGGCAATTAAGAAACGAAAAAGTCCAGTCATGCAGCATGACCCCATGAGCGAATTTTTGAAGAAATCTTCGACATTTCAGGCGCTATTGATCGTGTAGAGAAATTTTAGTTTATGATTTTGATAGACAAACATGGAATCAAATTATTAACACATGCACAGAGTAAACTCATCAGTTGTGATTACATTTTTTTTTTTTTTTTTTAAAGCACCTACTACCTACGTTTTAAAAAGCGTGGGATACTTCCATAAGAGTAGTACAATCTGAATTTGGACAATGTTTCATGCAAATATTACCGATTTTTACAACTAGCGAACGGCATTATTTCGATTTTTGACTGATTTTTCAACTTTGAAATTTTTGAAAACTTGATACATATTCTTGTAGGAAATTTTACGCTGATTCCGAATATACCACATGTTAGTATGCTGAAAAAATTATTTCGCACAACAAATCGCAAAAAACAGGCTATTTTGACATTTTTGACTACATTTTTGAAAATTTCAACCCGAAGATGTAATCCGATCATGCTGGCCAACGAACTTGATCTTTCGTTTTGTGTCCTTAACATTTTAAAATTTGTTTGAAGTTTCTAGCACAATTCTACGGACAGTTATCGTCTGGAATGACACATACATACATACATACATACATATATACATATATACATACATATATACATACATACATAAAAAAATGCGTTAAACTTCAGAATATGATTCAGAATAGCCTGAAACGGATTTCTGCATAAAAATTTTTCAAAAATTCACATTCTACAAATTTTGAGGCGAGAGCAATAGCTTAATTTTCTTCAAAAATTCGCTAAAAATGATACTCAATGTAATTTACGTTTGTGCAAGCGCAGAATGAACTGATGAGTTGAAAACAATGAAATAGGTACGGGACCATCTACAACCTAAACCGCGCATTCGCTGACAATTTCATCAAAATCGGATGAAGACTGGGGAAATTAAGGTCATTACAAGTGCTTCACACTGGCGCATGCGCAGTAGCTATTAATGATATAATCGTGTTGAAATTGATATGGGATGATCAAATCGTTATCCCCCGAACTATCATCCAAATTTGAGCGAGATCCGACGACTAGGGTGTGCGAAAATGATGCTTGGTAGAATTGTTCATTGCGCATGCGCAGAGTGAGGAATTGAGTCAAGAACGATGAAACTGATAGGGGACCGTCTACCCTCTAGCGCGCACATCCCCTGCAAATTTCATCCAAATCGGATGAAAACTGTGGAAAATAAGCTTATTACAAGATTTGCGGACACACGACAGACGCACAGTCGTGGGGTTTTGTGCAAAAGTACAATATGCCTAACGCTAAAAAACCTAATATTGGCAGAAGAAAACGACGCGATATTTTAGTAAAAGTCTTCACGATGAAACGAAGAGTTAAGCTGCCTGTATTTACGAAGTCATCTAGTGAGACGGATGGCACAACGACATCATTGCCCCCGTCAAAAGAGAATTTGAGGCCACTAATTAGGAATAGGAACAGATAAAAATTAAGAAGCATCGCTTAATTTTTGAAATGAAGCATTATGAATTAAAATTATAATCCTCTGTGTGAATATTATGGAAATTAAACCTGTTACAAGGATTTGCGGACATACACACAGACACACACACATACACAGAGATAGAGAGAGAAAGACACGGAACGAAAGTTGATCAGATTAGTCTAAAACGTTAAATGAGAGTGGAAATTTTACCCGTATAAAAAACAACAGCCGTTTGATTTTAGAGGAGACCAGATTTTCACAACTTTTAAATCTCCCGAAAGTGAAAATAATGCTTCCGCTACCTATAGGTAGACTTGGGAGCAATTAAAGAGATGAAATTTAGCATTAAGGTACCAATACTTTACTAGTAGGTACATCGCACGGACATCTATCTTCTATCTATATATATATAATTCCGAACGGTCTTTGAAATTGTGAAGAACTTCGCGGTCCGATTTTACTGTTAGACTGCTCATTCGAATCAGCACGGCCCCAAGTTTGTTGCAAAAGTGTCGCCGTTCGTCTCTATACCCGCCTTGATCGTGTTCTAGGCGGTCCTTATCAACGAGAGTTGTTTATTAGGCTGTGGCGGTAACAACAGTTGCCATCAATTCACGGTAGTAGAAGTAGTAGTAAGAAACTTAGTGTAGTTACTAACATCTAGGAGAGTTATTTCTGAACGAAGAAATTGAAACTGAAGAACTTAGCGGACTTTATATATAATTCCGAACGGTCTTTATACTCTTTATATATAATTCCGAATCAGCATGGCCCCAAGTTTGTTGCAAAAGTGTCGGTAAGTAAGAAACGTAGTGATGGAGTCTTTTCTGATCAGCTGAGTGAGCTAAATTCTTTCCTGTTCACTGTAGGAAGTTGAAATTTGATAGGTAGACTCTCTGGGACATTAAGAGAAGTTATTTGAACAATACGTGGTCGATTGTTACGTTAAAGTAGAAGGAGAGCGGTTGCATTTCATGCAACAGAACCAATCCAAACTCCGCGTGGAGCACTACAAAGGATTGCAAGATTTTGTGCTTAATCGAGCCCACATAAGTCATGTCATTAGGAAAAATAGTCATTCTACCATCTTCTTTCGATGGAAGTCCTAAAAAAATGGTACAGCGGTACCAGGATGCTATGGCTATAGTCCGTAAGTTTGGAAAACCTTCCTCTTTTAGCGAATTTTCTTGAAAAATAAAGCTATTGCAATGGCTCCAAACATTTTAAAATAAATATTTTCAAAAATTTTCTTCATCGAAATCTGTTTTGAGGCATTCTGAAATTCTGATATATTTCTGAGATATATATGTGTCATTCCAGACGACAACTCTCGATAGAATTGAGATAAAAACTTCGTTCTTTCGCCAAAAAATCAAGTATTTCAAAAGAAAGGATGAGTTCGTTGGACAACACTTTTTGAGCACATTAAATTGGTCAAATTTCAAAAAATTTACTTAAAAAATCACTAAAAAAGGCAAAAAAACCGCTAAAAATTAACAAATTTCTATTTTTTAGCAGAATGCTACTCGAAAAAAATTAATCGAACATGAACTAGGACATTTAAAAATTTAAGCACAAAATTGTACTGAAAAATGTACCTAAATTTCATTAAAATAAGCTAAAAATCGATAATAACACTTGAAAAAATTGTAAAAATCCACAAAATCGTTTGTTCATTGGAATATTACTGACAAAAAGTTAATTTGCTATAAAATTTATAATAAAATTTTATTTGTCCCCAAAGTGTTCAAATTTCAACAGAATTTAACATAAATGTAATACGACCATTTATGAAAATTCGCTCATACAATCATGCTGCATGACTCGAACTTTTTTAATCATTTAATAACATCGCCTTAGCTTTGCACCAGGTCACATAACGCCGCAAATAAGTATGACTTATATCGTTTAGTAATGTGCTGAGTTCCTGTTAGGTACTACTGTTATACGGACTAGATTAGGGCTTTCCAAGCCCTAACAGGCCTCTAGTAGTTAATAAACTCGATTTCACAAAGTTATAATAAATTCCATTGGAACTTCATCACCTGATAATTCCAATATGGCATAATATCATCTGATACCTACAAGGCAATTTATATGTATTCGATCATCACTATCTAGCGATCTTTGATGGAATTTAAAGCTTGATCGTCGGCTCAATAGATCCGCTAGCAGCTCGTGATTTCTCTACCTTCTCGCCCTTAGAAAGTTTTTGTTGGTGCGACACCGCTGTTCTTCGCAAATATTGCAATACAAAACTTTTGATTTGATGGGTTGAATTTCAAATAATGAAATAGCACTTCGACCAATTGCACTCACCGAATAGGTGTCTGATATGTACAGCATTAGCATTGTATAGAATACCACAGGTATAGCGTGGACGTTATGGATTCATAACGGATTATTATTCTTCATATTAATTTCATATCAATGACCTCGTTTATTTTGCATGTACCTACTTCATTAAGCTGTAATGCCCTGTTAACTAGATTAGGAAGAAGATATTTTGACTTATTTCTTATCTATTATACATTTTTCTAATGATGATGTGTAAGTGGACCTGAACTCTTTGTAATAACCATTGATTTAATACAATAAACAATTTACTACTACTAGGTACTACTACTAAATAATGAAATACTCAAATATAACAACACAGCTGTGCTTTCAACAACACAAACCACGAGGAAGCTTTTAGTGTCGATGGAAAAAGACACCTCCCTCATACAGAAGTTATTACGACAAGTTGGAAATTTCCAGTTCAATGAGTGGGGAAATTTAGAGTTTTGATTTGATGGGTTGAATTTCAAATAATGAAACACTCAACTATAACAACACTGCTGTGCTTTCAACGACACAAACCACGAGGAAGCTTTTAGTCTCGACCAAAAAAGACACCTCCCTCATCCAGAAGTTATTACGACCAGTTGGAAATTTCCAGTCCAATGAGTGGGGAAATTTTGAGTTTTGATTTGATGGGTTGAATTTCAAATAAGTAATGAAATAACCAACCATAACCACACAGCTGTGCTTTCAACAACACAAACCACGAGGAAGCTTTTAGTGTCGATGGAAAAAGACACCTCCCTCATTCACTTCCCTCATCCAGAAGTTATACGGCCGTGAACACCCAATTTCCCGTCTCCCTTCCTTTTTTTTATAATCTTTTTTTTTTCTTTTTTATTCGATCTTCTTTCTTCACCTACTTCTTAGTTTCTTATTTTTTTTCCTTTTCCTTCCACTCTTCCTTCTTTTTACCTTCCAGAACGCTTTTCCCTGCTGACCTGTCAGATTCCTTTCTGAACGGGAGGGGACCTTCCAGGCAGAAGAGATGCACCCAGAAGGGGGACCGAATCCTATTGAAGTCTTCTGCGTGAGGGAGGTTGTGGTGGGTTTCCTTCTTTTCAATGTCCCGCCTCTCGCGGAATAACTACTGGATGACGAGCACATTGGTGTGGTGTACCGCGTCGGAGGAAAATCGAGGCTGATGTGTCGCGTTAGAATGAAAATGAAGTTTCAAAACACGACATAATACACCGGTTTTGTAGGTCGTGCTACACCATTTCATTGAAAGTTGGCGTTTAATTTTGGTTTATTATTTTCAATAATGAACCTTTGTAATCGATAAAGAAAATTTGAAAAAAATACAACAAGACTGAGGAATGGAGCATTGGGGCAATACCGCTATCGCGGAATTTACCTGAATTTGGTGTGGCGGTATTGCCCCAGTAAACTTTTCGAGATAACAAATCATTAAAAACTACAGTTTTCGTGAAAAAAAAGTGCCGGAGCGTTGCATTTTGTGTGGAGAAAACGATACAAAGGAAATAGCTAAGGGTATATTTGAATGTTGAAGATCGTCAATAAGTTTTCGTGACGTTTTTTTAGTTTATATGCCATAGCAAAGACATAAATCAATGGCTATTGGTCCATTACTAATTAAATTTTTCAAGCATTTAAATTTCTCCTTTGATGGGAAAACAAAATATCATGGATATGTCTAGTACCTACTGCTTACCAGTAGGTACCTACTACTCAATTGTATACCAACCATGTAGTGCCTTCTTTTCACAAGATTATTCCATTATGGTACAAAACAATATTTGTTTATAACTTAGAGTAATAAATCAGTATTCCTTGACACTACAATGGCTTAGTGTTAGTGGTCATGAGATGTTGTGATAAAATGAGAGCATTCCAAAAAGTGGCGAACGATTTTCTTACAATGAAAACTAGGGGAGTTACACTTCCCTAGTAACTCATTGGTAGTACGTGAAAAATCAATAGAAATTCTACCTAGCCTTCACTTTTCGAGTTAATAATTCCTTGACCCCCGCCAAAAGACATATCCATGTCCAAAATAAAAGCACCCACGGAAGCCTTGGTATTTAAACCTATCAGAAACTCGTAAACGAGTTCCACTATCCGATTTACAAGCAGATACCATGTTACACGGATATGTCTTTGATTGGGAATTTCATAACGGTTGTCCTCGAGTTGTCCTCGACTGTTGTCAAGAGGATGAAAATGTTTCCTATGGAGTGGAGTAAATGATGCTATTGCTTTACGTTAAGAATATTAACATGATTGTATCATGTTTTAGCCCTGGGGTCCTAGCGAATTTTGCGTGTCAATTTTTTTCCGCGCACGAAATTAATTACAGTGATTTCCGCCTACAACCGAGTCGTTGCTAGGGAAATGGTACTTCGTCGTTTTTCATCCCACAAAATTCGTTGACCATTCGTTCGAAAGCTCTCGATTTATCCAACAATATTATGTTAACTACGGCGAAGTGCGTGTCCAACAAACTGAGTTATGAGCATGGTTATATAAATAATTGTTTACACACAGGTGATCATTCTCAATAATTGATATTGTGAACATGATTGCAACCGCTTGTTAATTTCTGATGTTTTCATAGAATTTCGAATCAATATCGAGGAGAAAACATGATACATGGTTGAAATTTTTGGTTCTAGAACAGAAATCTAGATTTGTAACCGGCTCATTAAAATTGTTTATAGTCCAATCAACTTAGTTTTGGAATGTAGCCAGGTACGTAAGGAGGGGGAAATTGGTAGCTTGAGTTGTGAACATTTATCACATAAATCAAGCGCTTTCCAACGAGTGGCGAACGATTTTTGTGCGTTGAAAACTGCGGAAGTTCCATTCCCCTAGCAACGGCTGGGTTATACGTGAAAAACACTGAAATTGTGACACAAATTTTGCGACACGGAAATTTTCGGTTGACCCCCCAGAGCAAAGACATATCCATGTCAAAACACCCCCTGAAAACTTTTAGGTTTACTTTTCAAGATGCGTAGAATCCAAAAATTGAAAACAAAATCCGTATGTCCGCAGCTTTTCTCCGAAAATACTAGACCAAACTATTTGAAACTTGTGTTAAAAATCAAATTTGGGGTCTAGATGGTCCTAGAAGCTCGGAAAAATCGAGATATCGAAAACTTTCCGTGTAACAGTAATGATTTTTTGCTTGTCAATGATAAATTCAATCCCAAAGAATCGATTAAAACCACCCGCAACGCTGTACGTTCAATAGTTCGCTTTCCCTAAGGGCTTGAACATTGGAAGAAAAAACCTTTGAATTTCTAAGGGCGAGAAGGTAGAGAAATCTCGCGCTGCTAGCGGATCTATGGACCAGACGATCAAGCTTTAAATTCCATCAAAGATCGCTAGATAGTGATGATGGAATACATAAAAATTGCCTTGTAAATTTCAGCTGATATAATGCTAAACAATGAACAGACGCTCCAATTCCCTGTACAAGATCCTTCTTATTAGGAATTGTAGCGTTTTTTGTACGAATCTTTAATATATTGTTTGTAAATCTTTTTTTCTGAATAAAATGCATATATATTTAAAAAAAAAAAAAAATGATTCGTTGTATCCTCTGGATATCTTTGGTTTCATAAACGATCTTTTAACGAACTTTTAGGCGACGCCCAACCGCCTCGGCTTAGCCTACTTTTTATTAACGGGAAAAAGTCGCTCGGGTTGAAATTATCAAAATAAAGCCGCCAAGTTTTTCAACACGCCGCCATTGTCTTCGCGGCGAAAAAGGATGTGCCGAATCCACAACTATCGCAAAACAAAAAACTCCGGCGTTTTCCATTCAAGGAAATCCATTGTGTCATCTGGGGATGTCGACAAATAGTCCACGCAAATGGCGCCCATTCATCGCTCTGCGAAGAAAAATATAACACGAAGATGTGGAAGAGTCGTGGAGAACATGAGATAGTTTTACAGGGTGTCTACAGGTCACGGATTCCCGGAAAAGTCACGGAAAAGTCACGGATTTAATAAACGGATATATTTCCGAAAGTCACGGATTTTGATATAGAAGTCACCGATTTCTATGGCGTCGGTAACCAAATGATCGTAAAATAATGCCAGTACCGGGATTCACAAAACATACTAAAGAATTGCATTGGATTTATCAGATTAGATTTGATTGGATTAGAATGGATTTCATTTATCACGTCAGTAATTCAATTAGAAGATCGTCTTTCATTTTTTCTTTTCTAAATAAAGTTCTACCGCTATCTGTTATCAAAATGACTTTCCATGCACATGTCTATTCTATTATGATCTACTGTCTTCCGGTATGGGGTGGTGCTTATGAAAGGTCTTTTAAGGAAATTGAGGTGGCAATTAAGTCAGTGCTACGCTTCATTTTCAAAACTGGTCATGTAAGCCCAAGTAAACCTTTATTTTTTCAATTAAATATTCTCCCTCCTCGACTAACCTATGTGGTAGAAGTATTAAAGTATTATTTTAAACATGAACTTTCAAATATCCCCCCTTTACAAGGTATTACGCGTTTGAATTCATATATTACGATACCAATCCCATACCCTAAATGTGATTTTTTCAAGCGACAACTTTCTTTTTTAGGCCCTAGATTGTTTGTTGAGTTGCCAGTTCACATTAAGTTAATTAACAATTTTATTCAATTTAAAAAGAGTAGGTATTAACATATTTTTCAAGGATCTCTATCAAAATGATAATTTTTATTTCTTTTTTTAGCTTTATTTAGCATTTTTGTCATCATCTTAAGAGTTTTTCGTTTTGTTTTTTTCTGACAGTTTCGTTTTTGTTTTTAATTAAGTCATGTAATGGTTCATATTTGTGTAAGGATTGCACTTGTCATATTTTCTGTTTTTGTTTTTCAAACTCCTGATCTCCAAACAATTTTTATAGATTTTGGAGATAAGTAACTGCCAAACTTTGATTAAGATGTGTTCGTTTTGTATCCATAGATCGAAGTATCAAATACTTCCTTATCTATTTGTGTGTATACATATGTACTTAGGCACATTCTTTTTGTAATAAATGGCATTAATTTAAAAAAATCAATTGCGATTTTTGAATCTATAATATTAAATATTTTGTACATTGTATTTTACTAATATTCTGTAAGCTATTTGTTTCATTAAGGTTCAAGCCACATCTCAACCAGAAGGGTCATTAGCGGCATTGAACACGGTGTCCAAAGGGACACTGGAAGTGGCAGGATTCTAAGGGGAGCCATGTTGCCATCCTTGACTAAAAATTGGGGACTTTTTGGGGACTTTTGTGGTTCTAAATTTTAAAGATCGGTGACCTTTTATAGGCTTTAATTTCTTTAGGAATAGCGTACCGAAATACTTTACTTTTCTGTAAGTGGTCTTAGAATAGTCTAGAATAGTACTCTTCTTTTGGAATAGCGTACCGAAATACCTACGTATTCTGTAAGTGACTTCTGTACTTTATAAGTAGGCTGGAATCAATAAAAAAGTTATGAAGATCTAATTTTATGTAGGCTACTCATTATAGTAGGTCTACTGGTAAGTATTTCTGTAGGTACGCTATTCCTGGAGAAATTAAAGCCTGTAGAAGGTCACCGATTTTTTAAATTTAGAACCCCAAAAGTCCCCTAAAAGGCACCAATTTTTATTTTACAGATCTAGTAGACACCGTGTTTTGCACCTTATCAGCCCAAGAACTATTTCGAAACGTATATTCAATGAGCAGTTCGTCATTCTACCTCCATTTGCTTTGATTAGAAACGAAAAAACGTTTTAAACAATGTATTGATTAATGTTCATGTGTTTTTTGCTGTTGCCATAATATTATCCCATATTATGGCAACGCTGGGTATATCCTCTACCCCGTATGCCAAGTATTACATATTTTGCAGAAGTGATGTGTGATTAGTTCAAACAGACTTTGTTCATAAATGCATTCTTATAGTTTGTCAGGGTTACAAGTTCAAACAAAATTCAGGTAATTGACATAAGTACAGTATTATTAAGTAGGTACTACATAGAATGAAGTTTGCAGAATGCATAGGTAAATGAATTTTGTTACTAATAGAACCAGCAGTCTTAGAAGAGCAGACACTTTGACGAAAAAATTTGTACCTGTATTAGAAGAACAAAAAACGTCTGCCAAGTTGGGTGGGGCACATAGCTTACTCGTTTACCTGTCATCTTCTTCCTACTATCATCCAAATTTAAGCGAACTTTAACGACTAGAGAGTGAAAAGATGGAACACGGTGGAATTTACGTTTGCGCATGCGCAGAATGATGTATTGATTTGGCAACAATGAAACTGAAAGGGGACCATGTACAACCTAACCCAAGCATTCTCTGACAATTTCATTGAAATCGGATGAAAACAGTGGGAATTAAGGACGTTACAAGGATTTCACAAAGGCGCATGCGCAGTAGCTATTAATGATACAATCATGTTGAAATTGATATGGGGTGATCAAATCGTCATCCCCCAACTATCATCCGAATTTGTCTGTTAATGACTCAGAGAGTCTCCCTAGCAAATATTAACTTTCTAGGGTTAGTAGGATAGAATTTAGCTCACTCAGATGATCGAAATAGCCAAAACCAAACACGCGCCAAGAAAGGCCAGAAACTGCGTGATAAAAGTTTGGGAACCAAACAAATCGGTTTTCTGTCCCACGCTTCGCACGAAATACCAAATTCCCGTCCTTCACCAATCAATAATGCATTCCATGCTTCACTCGGAACATCCGTGCAGCAACCCGCAAGGCTTTTCCAGTTGCCAAACATTTTCGCCGCTAACAAACTGCCAGTTAGCAACCATAATAACATAATAGCATAAGTTCGGGAACTAAACGAATCGGTTGCGAAGAGTAGCGCTGTTTATGAAGTAGAAGGATGTTCTGGAATCGGTTCAGTCGTTTAGCTGTCTATTGGGAACATACATAGAAATATATACAGATAGATAGATAGATGATAGAAACAAACTTTGAGTTTTATATATTTATAAGGATAAGGATTAAACAAATTAAATGAATTAAATACATTTTTCAAGAAGACCAAGAGGGTTCTTAACAAACACATCCCCTGTGAAGGGGACACCTGAGGTAAGCCCAAGAGGGAGGTTTTAATAAGGCCAGCAGAAAGAAGTAATGGTGGGCAAGTTCGGTAGCTCAAGGCGATCTCTTCTACATGCCGCCGGTATATCTCTCTTCTGCTAAAGAGAAGCACCGAGGGGAAAATAAATTTCCACCGCAAGAAAACAGCAAAGACGAGGGGGAAGCAATAAAATATTTGATAAAAAAGAAAACAAAAACGGAATTTAAAATGTAAGGAATAAAACAAATGTGATTTTTTTGAACTTGCGTTTTTATTGGATGCGGGTATTCAAATGAAGGCGGCATGCAAAAACGGGGTTGCGTATGGGGTAGGTGGTGGTGGTGGAGGGGGTGCCTTCAAATACAAAAGACACCGTGAAGGGATACAAGTGCGAGAAGGACGGGGGAAGGAACATACGGGAGAGATTCGCAAAAAAAAAAACCTTGAAAACAAAAACACATCTTGAAGGGATGACAAGGGGTGAAGGGAGGTTGGGAAGGGGGGGGTGAGAGGGTGGGGAAGAGGTTCAAAAAACAAAAGTAAAACCCAAATAAAAAAAGGTTTAAGGTATTCCACGGTAGCCGGAGCGGTACCTCTTTTCTAACTCTCCGGAGAAGGCAGAAAAGGACGACTTTATGCAAATCTCTACGCTATGGAAAGCCCTGGAGGGGAAGGTTAAACTCTAACGTCCCGAAGACACCACCTTCGGGCTTCCCTGGAATAGGGGGAGAGAAGAGGGTCCGCCCGAAGACAGATTTATGGGGGTACCTATTCCCCCTTTTCCCCTATAGACCGGAGGGGGCTTTACAGAAAGAATCCGCACAGAAGGTATGTCTAATATGTCTCCCGTATGCATGTGGAAGGGTTTTCGCTTTCGATGGTACGATTTTCGATGTTTTTTTGTTTCTGTTTCGGGACCGAACGGACGGTTTGTTACCTTCAATTTTTATTTTTAATCTGTCGCTGGGGGTCGGTATCTTTTAATTAAGAGGAAGATTTAGTTAAAGAACTGCCGCTTTTCGTTGAGGTCTTTTAAAGTTTCGCCGCGAGGTAACCAAATAGTCATTTAATTTGGATGCTTTAAAGCCGAATTTCTGTGAAACTGAAATATCTAACGTACCTATATTAAACACGTTGACTGTTCATCGAAATCGGATGAAAACAGTAGAAATTAAGGTCGTTACAAGGATTTCACATAGGCGCATGCGCAGTAGCTATTAATGATACAACCATGTTGAAATTGATATAAGATGATCAAATTGTCATCCCCCAACTATCATCCAAATTTGAGCGAGATCGAACGACTAGGGCGTGAGAAAATGATGCTTGGTAGAATTTACGTTTGCGCATGCTCAGAGTGAGACATTGAGTCAAGAACGATGAAATTTTTATCTCGATCGTGAGGAGAGATATCGTCTGAAATATCACAACTATAACCAGATTTCAGTGAAGAAATTTTTCAAAAATTTTGACTTTAAAAATTTTTGAGCCATTGCAGTAGCTTCATTATGTACGAAAATTCGCTAATCTACTAAAAATACGTTGTCATGTTGCATCCAGTAATGACTTTGGAGACGAGTCCCACCAAAATAGTATGTCATAATGATACAAATAATATTTATATAATTAGTATATCATAATGATATACTATATAAAGAGGCAGTGGTTCTCACTCGTCTTGTTACTGGAATGTCGATCCTTCGAGAACCTGAACCCTGAAACCCCAAGAAATCTGGAAGAACTAGGAAACGATTCAAATCATCGGCAAACTATCTTCGACAAGCTAAAGAAGTTATCACTATTCTACAAGTTGTAAATATTTTTTTATTGCATTTGGCACCCATGACCACTTGATGGTTGAACGTGCCTAAATAAAGGAAAAAAAAAGTCCAGTAATGCAGCATGACCCCATGAGCGAATTATTGAAGAATATTACTGATTTTAGCGAATTTTTGAAGAAAATTAAGCTATTGCTCTCGCCTCAAAATTTGTAGAATGTGAATTTTTGAAAAAATTTTATGCAGAAATCCGTTTCAGGCTATTCTGAATCATATCCTGAAGTTTAACGCATTTTTTTATGTATGTATGTATGTATGTATATATGTATGTATGTATGTATGTATGTATGTATGTGTCATTCCAGACGATAACTGTCCGTAGAATTGTGCTAGAAACTTCAAACAAATTTTAAAATGTTAAGGACACAAAACGAAAGTTCAAGTTCGTTGGCCAGCATGATCGGATTACATCTTCGGGTTGAAATTTTCAAAAATGTAGTCAAAAATTTCAAAATAGCCTGTTTTTTGCGATTTGTTGTGCGCAATAATTTTTTCAGCATACTAACATGTGGTATATTCGGAATCAGCGTAAAATTTCCTATAAGAATATGTATCAAGTTTTCAAAAATTTCAAAGTTGAAAAATCAGTCAAAAATCAAAAGAATGCCGTTCGCTAGTTGTAAAAATCGGTAATATTTGCATGAAACATTGTCCAAATTCAGATTGAACTACTCATATGGAAGTATCCCTGTATAACCAATCCTAGAACCATGCTGTTTAAAACGTAGGTAGTAGGTGCTTGTTTAAAAAAAAAAAAAAAAAATGTAATCACAACTGATGAGTTTACTCTGTGAATAGATGCACAGAGACTACAGTTTGTCTGTCAATTTCTTGCTGTAGGATACTAGGATTCGAATGCAACTGTCTTTATATCACTCGTAATATAAAGCCTCATCATCGATTGGCTGTGGAAATACGTTTCTTTCATATGACGTCGGTATGTTATTTTATTTTATGTCAAGATTTGATAGGATACTGTTGATTTCAACTGCCTTCAATACTGACCACATTGGACATCGAAATCTATGAATATTTTCCTACATTTGTCTTTAAATCTACAAGATTTGTTTAATAATAATAAAGTATGAGTACCTACCTCCTAATTATTTTTAATAATTTGATTCCATGTTTGTCTATCAAAATCATAAACTAAAATTTCTCTACACGATCAATAGCGACTGAAATGTCGAAGATTTCTTCAAAAATTCGCTCATGGGGTCATGCTGCATGACTGGACTTTTACAACCAGCGAACGGCATTATTTCAATTTTTGACTGATTTTTCAACTTTGAAATTTTTGAAAACTTGATACATATTCTTATAGAAAATTTTACGCTGATTCCGAATATACCACATGTTAGTATGCTGAAAAAATTATTGCGCACAACAAATCGCAAAAAACAGGCTATTTTGAAATTTTTGACTACATTTTTGAAAATTTCAACCCGAAGATGTAATCCGATCATGCTGGCCAACGAACTTGAACTTTCGTTTTGTGTCCTTAACATTTTAAAATTTGTTTGAAGTTTCTAGCACAATTCTACGGACAGTTATCGTCTGGAATGACACATACATACATACATACATACATACATATATACATACATACATAAAAAAATGCGTTAAACTTCAGAATATGATTCAGAATAGCCTGAAACGGATTTCTGCATAATTTTTTTTCAAAAATTCACATTCTACAAATTTTGAGGCGAGAGCAATAGCTTAATTTTCTTCAAAAATTCGCTAAAAAGATATACTATTATGCTTTTATTGTACATATTTATGCTTTTATTCCAAGTTTCCATAACCAAACTTACCTCACCGGTTCTACCACTAGTTGATAATCTATTTGCTGCATCATTCACTCGCACTTACCTGTAACAAAATCAGAGTTTTTTTTAAATATGCTGCAATTAACTACACAAATAATAATTATTCAATTCTTGATTAAATTACCCTTTTCAGATTATAGGTATTGTTTATAAGGTATTCAAGGTTGGTGAATTCGGAAATGGAAGCAGTATTCCTATATCGTCTTATGTTTCTGAGTAGGTTAGTTTGTGCGGTCGAGATATCAATGAAATTTGTGTTGGGAAGTTGAGAAACAAGTGTTAGAAGTTCCAGACATCGGCCGCGAAAATGTTGTGGATTATTCAGTTTTCAGAACCGTTCTTTGAATCAATTAAGAAACTAAAAATCTTTAGAGTCCTTTGAAAGTGGTCATGTGAAAGGACGTGCCATGAGAGCTCTGTTAGAGGGAATATTAGGTAGGTATCGCCTTTGGAAACATGAATACCTACAGAGGTAGGTATGCACTACCTACTTTCCGTATATTATTACTTGTTATTCATCATGTACTTCAATAGACAAAAACGCTGCAAATTATTACACAAAGGTTTATTATTTATGTATTAGACAGCCCTTCTACGTAGATCTCTGGTCCATAATTATTAAACGCCGCTTATAGTATATTTAGTATCGGAACTCGGAGCTTCGGACCTCACAAATGGGTTCAATCCATTACAGCAGCGGAATCTCACAATTTTACGCTTTTTAATATAGTTGATAAAACAATTTATTACCAAGTCATCTTTCCAACACATAAAAGTGTTACCTATACTGTATATTGATATCATCTAATTGGTCAAATTTCAAAAAATGTGCTGACAAAATCACTGAAAATGGCTAAGAATTGTTAAATTGATATTTTTTAGCATAAGATTGGTCAAATAAAGTTTATCAACTATGAAATAGAACATTCAAAAATTTATGTACGAAATTATGCTAAAAACTTGAACTTCATTAAATTTTGTTTTAAAAAATCTATAAAATTGCAAAAAATAGCCTAAAATCCAAAATCTCTTTTTGAATAGAAGAGTATCATTTAGAATACCTAATTTTTTTTTCCATAAAAATAATAGCTAACATTTTCTTTTCACTCATAAATCTCCAATTTCTATACAACTTGAAATATACAAAAAACGCTGCAAATTATTTCACAAAGGTTTATTATTTTTTATGATCGTATTTTTAGTTGGCTAGCGTACGTCATAAGGCCCGTCCAGACTCCTCGGCGTGTCCTACTTCGAATTGCCACAACCTATACTTCTATAATTATATACGCATGTTTATATTTCTCGATTTGAGTTCCTATCTATTCAAATAGTTATTGCCTTAATCTAAGTACGTACGAAAAGTCGAGAGGATATGTTATTAAATATGCGTAGGAAAAGCTTTGGTATTAACACACAAATATGACCTTGAAAAAAACATATTCATGCCTCGAAGGAACGCCGGCGCCGTACCCACCACAAGGTGCCGCGGCGCCGGCGCCTCCTCTCACTCCCCCCCCCCACCCTCGCCACCCACCGTGACCCCCTGCCAAGCGAGCCAGGCGTGAGCGCGTCGAAAAATACACTTTTTTGCCCGTTTTTGGCCCATAACATCTATGCTAGTAAAGCAATCGGGATGGTTAAACGTTAGGACCAACTAGACCCCAAATGGAGTCTATGTGCGAAAGAACAGGTTTTTTAAGTCAATTCTTAGGCCTTTTATGGCCCGGACGGCGAACGGCGGACGGCGAACGGCGGACGGCGAACGGCGAACGGCGGACGGCGAACGGCGGACGGCGGACGGACATTTCAAATTTGGATTCTACACACCTTGAAACGTAAAGTGACAAAGTTTGAGGGGGGGTTATAAAAATTTTTTGCTACACGATCACATAGGCTTATTATTGGAAATAATAAACCAAAAAAAGACATTTTTTCACCTATTTTTGGCTCATAGCACCCATGAGAGTGAAGCGATCGAGCTGGCGAGAAGTTAGGACCAACTAGACCCCAAGTGGAGTCTATGTGCGAAAGAGCAGATTTTTCAAGTCAATTTTGGCTTAAATTGTGGGGCCTTTTGTGGCCCGGACGGCGGACGGACATTTCAAATTTGGATTCTACGCACCTTGAAACGTAATATGACAAAGTTTGAGGGGGGGTTATAAAAATTTTTTGCTATCCGATCACATAGGCTTATTATTGGAAATAATAAACCAAAATTGAAGTAGGTACCTATTTAATCAACTTTTTTTGTGCCACGAATTTGCGTAACTGCAAAACTCGCCCTTCTTTATGAAGCCTAACCTTCAGAAGAATGAATTTCAAGGTTTTTTCTTACAACTGGTTTATAATTCATGTTGCACATTTCCTGATTTGATATTCGACAAACTTGTTGATAAGCAGCTGAAATTCGTTGGCAGAGCAACAATCTACCTAGGTACTTAGTTTACTTTTAACCAACAGCGAATTTGGTAGGCTGTACGTACCTACTAGCCCAGTTAAATTAGAGGAAACAGGAGAAAAAATTCATAGTAAAGAAATTTCTCCAATAAGCTCTTCCTTCACACGTCTTGAATCATATCTCAAAAGTCTCCTAGTATGGGGGTGAGCTCGACGAGGGGGGGGGGGGGTGTTTTTCTCCCTTTTTTCGACTTTTTATCCGTTTTTTTTTTTTTTTTTTGCCTATAACTCGAAAAGTAAGCGTTCTAGCGACTTGTTTACTATTACCAGAATTGAAGTGCATACAATTTCCTACAATTTTTACTCCTGACTTCATTCTCTACGATTAGGTGTTCCGCCGCTAGAGCGCGTTGAAAAGTAGGTATCATTTCAAAAAATCAGCAAAAAGTCCTTTATGCTCTTTTAACGCAGAAATCATTCGTATGTAGCTTTTGGGTGACTTAGAATACATCATGACTTGTTTTCCGAACATCAGTGATGCGGTGGTTTGAGCAGTTTCATGTACCTATGTCTTTTTTTTTCTGTTCTTCGCTTACATCCTGGAAACTGTGATAACCATAACATATTTTCAGCACCCTTACCAACTCACTGTGAATTATCAGTGAATATATATGTATATAAAATACATTGGCTCTAATAAAGAAAAGAAAAAAAAGGAACTAAAGAAAATGATCTGTGTTTCACCAACAATGTTTAATGTGCAGGTACAGTATAACCCATGTTAAAATAATATTCACAAAAGGAGTGGGAGGGGGAAGGGGTCATCAATCTTCACAGGTGTCTGCTCTTCATCCATTGAGAATCACCATCCACAGTCAAACTGAAAATTCAAAATCGGGTTACAGTGAGGTGCATATAATTTTGTATTGAGTTGAGTGGGTAGTCTTATGGTTCCATGTCTGTTTCATCATCTTCTGCAGATGAACCGTCGTCAGCAAGTGGTGGGTTGTTTGTGCAAGAACCTGAACAGTTGGAGCAGAGTGTTGAGCAGTGGATGCCAGCTCAGCAGCATCCACATCGACCACTACCGCAGCTTTTGGTGCAGCTGCAAAATATATTCTGCAGAATTGGGGCAGGAGTAGGGAGACGATGGCTTCCTTAAACCAATCCCAACTTTGGATCCACCAGCAACATCTGAAATTCTGCAGAATATATTTTGCAGCTGCACCAAAAGCTGCGGTATTGGTCGATGTGGATGCCGCAGAGCTGGTATCCACTGCTCAACACTCTGCTCCAACTGTTCAGGTTCCTGCACAAACAACCCACCACTTGCTGACGACGGCTCATCTACAGAAGATGATGAAACAGACATGGAACCATAAGACTACCCACTCACCACATATGTCATCGCCCTGTAAGTTTCATCCTAATCATCTGCATGAATTTCATCTATCTATCAATATAAGATTATATGCACCTCACTGTAATCCGATTTTAATTTTCAGTTTGACTGTGGATGGTTATTCTCAATAGATGAAGAGGAGACACCTGTGAAGATTGATGACCCCTTCCCCCTCCCACTCCTTTTGTGAATATTACTTTAACATGGGTTATACTGTACCTGCACATTAAACATTTTTTGGTGAAACACAGCTCATTTTCTTTAGTTCCTTTTTTTATCTTCTTTTTTAGAGCCACTGTGTTTTATATACATATATATTCACTGATAATTCACAGTGAGTTGGTAAGGGTGCTGAAAATATGTTATGGTTATCACAGTTTCCAGGATGTAAGCGAAGAACAGAAAACAAAGGCATACATGAAACCTGCTCAAACCACTGTCCGAGCATCACTGATGTTCGGAAAACAAGTCATGATGTATTCTGAGTCACCCAGAAGCTACATACGAATGATTTCTGCGTAAAAAGATCGTAAAGGCGTTTTTGCTGATTTTTTTAAATGATACCTACTTTTCAACACGCTCTAGCGGCTGAACGCCTAATCGTAGAGAATGAAGTCAGGAGTGAAAATTGTAGGAAATTTTATGCACTTTAATTCTGGTAATAGTAAACAAGTCGCTAGAACGCTTACTTTTCGAGTTATAGGCAAAAAACCGAAAAAAAGTCGAAAAAAAAGGAGAAAAACACCCCCCCCCCCCCTCGACGAGCTCACCCCCCATTCTAGGGGACTTTTGAGATATGATTTACTACATGTGAAGGAAGAGCCTGGTGAAGAAATTTCTCTACTATGAATTATTTCCCCTATTTGTCTCTTTTTGGTCTAATTTGACTGGGCTATACGTAGTTTCGTTCGTTGGTGGAGCACCGACCTGCCTAGATACTTCGACAAACTACCAAATCTATCCTTTCATTCATTCAATAAAACAAGTAAAGCTGCCTCAGTTATAGTAATAAGAACATGTCTAAAACGCTGATGAAACTGCAAGGCTATGTAATACTTACACCGCAG
Organism: Adelphocoris suturalis; assembly: GCA_030762985.1. Classification (NCBI taxonomy): domain Eukaryota; kingdom Metazoa; phylum Arthropoda; class Insecta; order Hemiptera; family Miridae; genus Adelphocoris; species Adelphocoris suturalis. The sequence goes on along the minus strand of JAUMHS010000014.1, from coordinate 3,397,175 downwards.
TACAGAGATCTGAGGAATTTTAAATAATTTTTTCTCCATTATTTTTCAGGTTATTTATACTCAGTCTCCGGATCAGATGAGTGGCTCTTAGAGCTAATTTCTATGCTTTACACTCTACGAAGCTGTAATTTTGCATGTAGCCATTTAGTTAAGTATTTATTGATGGTTGCAACAGAAATTTTTTTTTTTTTTTTTTTTTTGAAAATTTCTGCAATTGGACTTTTGTTTTTAGTTTCCCCTGGTTGGGAATCTCAGTTTTACTTCACAGTTATGAGCAAACAAATCGAATTGAAAACGGAGGACAAGAGCGACGGACCGGCGCGAATGCGCGTCAACCGTTTTCTCGAGGCGCTAGAAACGAAATAACCGCCCATCTCTTCTCGATGACGGTTTTTTTCTCGTTTTTTTTTGTCCGCGCGTGGGCAAACGAACCCACGGAGTAGTAATTATAATGGCGAACGTGACCCCGACGGTAAATCACAGTAATCAGGTCGTCATGGAGACCGGAGGGGCGGTGGAAGGAGGGGAAATGAGTGGAGGGGGACGTCTTTTCCTATGCACGTTATAATCGTCACCTTTGAGGCGGTGGAAGAGAGAGAGAGAGAGAGAGAGAGAGAGAGAGAGAGAGAGAGAGAGAGAGAGATTCATTTTGGTTTATTATTTCCAATAATAAGCCTATGTGATCGTGTAGCAGAAAATTTTTATAACCCCCCCTCAAACTTTGTCACTTAACGTTTCCAAATCCAAATTTGAAATGTGCGTCCGCCGTTCGCCGTTCGCCGTCCGCCGTCCGGGCCATAAAAGGCCTAAGAATTGACTTAAAAAACCCGTTCTTTCGCACATAGACTCCATTTGGGGTCTAGTTGGTCCTAACGTTTAACCATCCCGATCGCTTTACTCGCATAGATGCTATGGGCCAAAAACGGGCGAAAAAGTGTGTTTTTCTCGGGCGGTGGAGTGAGAGGAGGCGCCGGCGCCGCGGCACCTTGTGGTGGGTACGGCGCGGCGCCGGCGTTCCTTCGAGGCATGAATATATGTTTTTTCAAGGTCATATTTGTGTGTTAATACCAAAGCTTTTCCTACGCATATTTAATAACATATCCTCTCGACTTTTCGTACGTGTTTTGTATATTTCAAGTTGTATAGAAATAGGAGATTTATTAGTGAAAAGAAAATGTTAGCTATTAATTTAATGGAAAAAAAAGTATTCTAAATGATACTTTTCTATTCAAATAGAGATTTTGGATTTTAGGCTATTTTTTGCAATTTTATAGATTTTTTAAAACAAAATTTAATAAAGTTCAAGTTTTTAGCATAATTTCGTACATAAATTTTTGAATGTTCTATTTCATAGTTGATAAACTTTATTTGACCAATCTTATGCAAAAAATATCAATTTAACAATTCTTAGCCATTTTCAGTGATTTTGTCATCACATTTTTTGAAATTTGACCAATTAGATGATATCAATATACAGTATAGGTAACACTTTTATGTGTTGGAAAGATGACTTGGGAATAAATTGTTTTGTTTATCAACTATATTAAAAATGCTGCTGTAATGGATTGAACCCATTTGTGAGGTCCGAAGCTTCGAGTTCCGATACTAAATACTCTATAAGCGGCGTTTAATAATTATGGACCAGAGATCAACGTAGAAGGGCTGTCTAATACATAAATAATAAACCTTTGTGTAATAATTTGCAGCGTTTTTTTATTTATTTATCTCTGTACATTATCGTATCAAGTTGGTCCGCTCTTCCTAATATACAGGAACATTTTGACAAAATCAATATTATCAGGCTGAAAGTATTAAGTCTGTTAAAAAAAAAAAAAAAATAATAATAATAATAATAATTATCACCGAATCACTTAAGTTAAACCTACATACATCACAAATATATCATTTCCAAGTCAAATTCAACCTTTTCCAAGTCAAATCCAACCTTTTCCAAGTCAAATTCAACCTTTTCCAAGTCAAATCCAACCTTTTCCAAGTCAAATTCAACCTTAAAATATGATTTTGTTTTATGTATAGGTACCTACCTACTGCGTTTGGAGTATTGTTTTCAGCCCAGTCCAGCATCACAGACAAGCATTTGGTACTACATTTAGGGCTTGTGCGTATTTTTCGTCATTTCCCTAATAATGGTGAAAAGGTTAAATTGGACTTGGAAAAGGTTGAATTTGACTTGGAAAAGGTTGGATTTGACTTGGAAAAGGTTGAATTTGACTTGGAAATGCTATATACAATGTTGTAAAGATTAAAAAAAAAAAAAAAAATCATAGGGCGTCTGTAAACCAATCCCAGTGAAGGTTCACGCAATGACACTACATTTGACCAGTGTTTTGGCGTGAAAGTCTTGAAGAAGCTACCAGATACTGCCAATGACAGAGGGAACTTGGCAATATGTCGACACATAAACTGGTCGACACCTCCTGTCACCATATTTCCACACCAGGTGTTGAAGAACGTCGATAACGCACATCTTTGAAACTGGTCGACGGATTTATGTCGAAAAATTTGAGATCCGTTTTTCGCTGTATTTCAACAACAGGAGTTGAACATGAGCTAAAAACACCCCTCTTGAAACTGGTCGACTGCTAAACGACGACAAAAGGGTTGTTTGGCCACTACCTGTCCTCAGCCTTGGTCCCATGGGGTCTTTCAATCCGAGGATTAAATGAAAAGTCACATTTACGTTTCTAAACTGCTATGTGATCGTGTTATGAGACCACGAAACTATACACTTCATTCTGATCTACACATCCAACTAATCTGTATTTTTACTAAGGGATTGACTACTTGATGTTATGTATTTTTGAGATGCGAGCTTGCGAGCATCCAGACCACCAAACTATACACTTCATTCTAACCTACATGTCAGGTATACGAAGGATGTCGATGTAAATATGTCGACGTATCCCCATGGTTGACTTGGACGACCTTTTTCAACAAGGGGTGTTGAAAGTTGTCGACTAGTCGCTGTATTTTTGTGTCGCCATATTTCCAATGCCTGTGAAATCGACATTGGTCAACCCTTGGTGTTGAAAGATGTCGACACGGCTTCTTGCCCGTTTGTCGACCAGTTTATGTGTCGACATATTGCCCCCCATCCATGACAGAATGCTGCACAGCAATCAGAAAGAGCGCATAGATGGGTACCTACTCGGAGCTAATCGACCACCTGGCCTCAACTTAAATGATCAACTGAAAATGTATCAAAAACGCTTGCACACGTGTCTGCAACACATTGAGAAATTTTATGTCTTTAGTTGCAGACTCGTATCAATCATGCAATCACGTTCACAATGTCAATTATTGAGAATGATCACCTGTGTGTACACAATTATTCAAATAACCATGCTCATAACTCAGCTTGTTGGCCACGCACTTCGCAGTAGTTAACATAATATGGATGGATAAATTGAGAGCTTTCGAACGGTTGGTCAACGAATTTTGTGGGATGAAAAACTACGAAGTACCATTTCCCTATTTCCCTAGCAACGACTAGGTTGTAAGCGGAAATCATTAGATAATTTTCGTGAGCAATTTCCGTGACGTTTTTTTTTAGTTTATGTGCCATAGCAAAGACATAAAATGTCAAAAAGTAAATGAAAGCCATTCTACCTTTCACAAATTTCCTTATACAGTTTTTTGAAACTTTTCAAGTCTTAGATTCTATAAATGCATCTAAATTGTCATTATAAATTCGTGAGGCTTTTATTAAGGAGGGTTTGCCGTAAACATCAGTTCTGTGCCTAGGGATTCTCATCATATGATGTGCGAAGCGGGATCGGGTGGGATTTAGAATTACTTGTGAGGCTTTCTGAAATTTTTTATAAAGGTAGTGAGGTTGTTCGGATTTTAAAATTTTGTATGTTTGTGAGGCTATTTGTAATTCTCTCCTAGGCTTAATTTTTAACCAATCCTGTAAAAAAAAAAAAAAAAAAAAAAAAAAAAAAAAAAAAAGGTGTTACGTGTTGATCGTAATTTAAATGAAAAATAAACCTAACACTTGCCTTTAATGCCTTCTGCAGTTTGTAACTATTACCTACCTTCTGACATGACTGTAAATACACACGGAGCGTAATCAAAAGCAGGAAGAATTAATGATGAATTATGATTGGATCAGCCTTTTCAATAAACTGTGGGAAATGAAAAACTTGTCTTTTTAACTGGTGTAACGCTTTAAATGTCTTCTTGCAGACTGACGTGACTTGGGAGTCCCAAAAAAGATTCTTGCTAAGTATTACACCAAGATTTTTCATTTCCGTTTGATACTCAAGTTGGACTCTATTTACCTCTTTTTTCTTCAAATTATCAAAATTTATCAAATTTAACATTTTGAGGTTCCTAGTACCATAGATTTATACTTTACTGGATTAAATTGCATTGAATGCATTTCACACCACTCAGACAAACTTTCGGGAAGCGGTATATGAAGCATACATTCGCGGTATGGCCCATATTCTCGTGACGTCACGCCTGGAGTAGGTTCGCGTTTTAGCCAAAGTCGGCCATGATACCGCCCTACGTCAATGAATCGCTACTCAACCAACCTATTTCTCACAAGAAGTTTGCCGTCTCTCGTCAACATAATTCGTGGTTATAAGGCCATTTGTCAACAGTTTTGTTTTGAAAAGTATAATATTGTAGCAATACAAAGTTTCAATTCGACTAAATGTTATAATAATCATGCCTGCCAGCGCAATAATTGATTGTAGATTGCTGTCAACAATACCAATCTAACGTGAACGAATTTTTATTTGGACTAGGAGCCTACTAACTATAGTAGTTAATCAGTGTCAGAAAACTAAAGAACTTCATTCGTTTAGGCTTTGAGAATAATTAACCTGAAAAATAGTAAAGAAAAGATGATTGAAAATTCCTCAGGTGTCTGTACTGCTGTGTAGGTACCTAGCAATTGCTCAGGTAGCTTCATCAGCGTTTTATTATAAGTTCGTAGTACTATGCTTAACTGAGGAAGCTTTACTTGTTATATTGAATGAATAAAAGGAGAGATTTGATAGTTTGTCAAAATAAACAAGGCAGGTTGTTGCTACACCAAGAAACGAAACTACTTAGGTAGGTACGTACGTCCTACCAGATTTGCTGTTGGCTTAAAGTGCCTAAACAAAGTAGGTGGGTCGTTGCTTTGCCGACGAATACAACCGCTGATTAGCAAGTTTGTCAAATATCGAATCAGGGAATATGCAACATGAATTAAAAACCAGCTGCAAGGAAAAAACCTTGAAATGCATTCCTCTGAAGGTAAGATTTCATAAAGACGGCATTGGCAGTGCAGTTATTGCGCGAGTTTTGCAATTACGCAAATTGTATGGACAAAAAAGGTAATTAGGTACCTACTTTCGTTTTGATCAATGAAGTACCTACATGAACAAGTAATAATATACGGAAAGTATGTAGGTATACCTTACCTCTAGGTACTTACCTTTCCACATGTGATACAACTTACTATTCCCGCCTAACAGAGCTCTCATAACACATCCTTTCACAAGACCACTTTCACAGTACTCTTAAGATTTTTAGTTTCAATTGATTCAAAGAACAGTTCTAAAACTAGATAGGTCATCCACAACATTTTTGCGGCTGATGTCTGGATCATCTAGAACACTTGTATGTCAACTCCCCAACAAATATTTCATATGGATCTCTACCCCACAGATTAAATCTAGCATTCGTAGCGTTTGAGGTCAACACCTGATAATAACTTGGTGTAATTTGCGTACAATTTATCACCTTGCATATTACAAATAATGAAAATATTGACTCGGAACTAGGTGAGACTATGTTATGCTGTTGTCCAGCTGTGACTACAAATGGGGCATTTTCGCATATGTTTACTCGTCACCATGACAACAAGGTGAAATAACTTCGATTTCGCTTGCCTCGACGTAAGGATGCGCTAGTGTCCAAGTCTCGAGAATATCACCCATAAGCGGTATATATGAAGCGGTACATGCATTCTGGGCTCTCTACAAATCAAGGTACAATTCAGAGGACATAATTATCTTGGTAAACTAACGCTGCATATTCCAAAATAGGAAATAACAACGCCTGAACTAGTCTCATTTTTACATCCTGAGGTAAATTCTGAGCTAACCATTTTAACTGGTACAGTCCCCTGTAAACATTATTACCGACGGCTCTCCCTCTTTATTACAGAACTCTGCCGGCATTATTCAGAAGTTCTCGAAGTAAATTGTAAAAGTAATTGAGAATATTGTGATTGTGTATATGGGTGATTCTCACAGAAAAGGTCAGTTTTGAGTTTGACTTTTGAAAAAAGAAAAAGTGATCGAATCGAGCTGAAAAAAATCACAGATGCTCTCTATATCGTATGTATCGAAATTCGAAGCAAATCCAAACAGTAGCGCTTTTATTAATTCAGAAAAAAAATATTTAAAAATTTAGGCGGACAGGTCGATGACACTAGGACAGGGCGATGATGCGACCCGTTGATTCTCACCATTTGCATCACCACCCTGTCCTGGCATCATAAAAGGAAAATTTGCTATAACTGCCAAGAAACGTTAACCCTCAACATTTCAAGTCAAAAGACCGAAAAACGTGACCACTGTAGGGCGAATCCAACAAACGAAGAATGACAGAAATTCTCGAATTAGTCCTAGTAGACCTTCACAACGTTCGGTTAAGTAGATATGTGTTTTGAATGGTCAATACGAGAATATTGGATTACTAAATGCGAGAATACGGGAATACTAGAAAATCCAAAAAACATGATAGATTTGCCTTTTTCCTCATCGTCCTGTCCTCGAATTTTCAGGAGAGGACAGGTTGATGATGGACAGGTCGATGATGATTCTTCAGTTTTTCTCAAATGTTTCACCTTGTAGCAAGCTTTTTCCCAAATTCGGCATATTACATGAAACTAGACCGTTCGGTGCACAATAAAAATACCATAAGAAAAAATTGAGTTCAAGTACTCACTTAGAAAAAGTGGACAGGTTTCTGACGATTGTGATTGACCAACCCACAGTCCAGCACACATCTGCTCCCGCTGACGACCACAAGTTGACTGAATTAAAACGAATGGCAGTTTTTCTGGTAACTGAGAAGGGCGCGAAAAAAAGCGGCAAAAAACCCCGCTAATATACAATTGTGACCGCGAAAATTCGAAAAACAATATTGGACAGGTCGATGACGGCGATGCTCCGGACACACATATTTCCATCCAAATACACTTTTCTAGCGATTCAACATTAATTTTATCGATCAGAAACGCATCTCAAAAATCATACTGATGTAGAAAAATTGAATAAAATCCAAACTCAAAAGCGGAAAGACCTTTAATTAAAGCTTGAAGTTGGGAAGGTCCCATTGGGACAGGGCAGGTCGATGACGATTTGACTATATTTAGTTAATTTTCTATTTAAAGGAATAAACATAACCTAAAAATGGAAAAAAGGGTTCTAGATAAAAACCTATACTACAATTTAAGACCTTCGCCAGCTCCCAAATCCTTATTGGGTCGCCGCAACTGGTCCGGACATCACTTCTGCCCCTTTCTGTGAGAATCACCCATATGCAGTCTTGTTAGAGCAAATCTCTCTATCCCCTCCCCCCCTCTCACTCACACTCTCTTTATTCTCTCTTTTCTTTCCCTCCCTTTCTCCCATTTAAGAATCACAACATCCACACGGACTCTGAGATAATTTCACCCTTGGTGGACCCTCCCTCGAGTTAAATGTGTGAAGAAAATCAACCAAGAATAGAAAAAAAAAAGAGAGAGAGAGACCGTGTTTATTTTTTGGAAGACTTGAAAACTCAAAATCAAACTACGGAAATAATAACACGAAATTGTCAAGCGCGCAGCGCCAAGATGATTGCCAGTTATTAAAGATTTTGACGAGTGAGTGTCGGGTTGAAGATTTTTTGTTTTCTAATATTTTCGGTTCTGAAGGCGTGGGCGGGGTTGCTATGGCAATCAAAGAATTATGGACAGGGCGTCGATATCATCTCTTTGTACTGCGATAGAAGAAGGGGTGTATTTTTGTCGTAGGTGTGAACGGGAGGGGAAGGAAAGAGGGAAGAGGACAGTAAAAGAAAAACAAAAAATAAATGACAGAATTAAAGGGACGAAAAGGAATAAGGCACGGCGAAGGTATACCCATCGTCCCACTACGGAGTTGACACACCTAGAAGAGATGAACTATGAATGAAGTTGGTCGGTGTCTTTTTTTTTGTGTTTTTTTTTTTTTTATAATAGTGGGGCTGGGCGAGAGGAGCATCGGGAATAATGAGAGGTTACGGGCGGGTTATAAGGGAGTGGCGAAGTTGCCCGGGACGAGGGATATGTCATTATGACCCCTTCAAGGGTTAAGAGTTGGTTTTGGTTTTTTTGGGTTTTATTTTTGTGGGGCGTAGTGGGTGGTTTTTGAGTTTTGTGATGGATCGTTTGAAGGAGGGGGAAGGCGTATGGCGGTAGCTAGTAGTTGGACGGCCAATTATTGAACTAGTCTACAGTAGTTGGGCGAAATGAGGTGGTTTGGAAGAGTCCATTTGGACATCAGCGTAAAGAGTGGGGAGCGTAATGATTTCAGAAGGCTTGGTGGTGCTTATGGTCCCCAAAATCAAAATTTCGACTCGAATTTTACGTTTTATTCCATTTTGAACAACTTTGGTAGCTCATCATCCTAATAACCGATTCACTTAGCACACCGGTAAAACTCAAAAGCATTGACCCAAACTCTAAAAAAGTCCAGTCATGCAGCATGACCCCATGAGCGAATTTTTGAAGAAATCTTCGACATTTCAGTCGCTATTGATCGTGTAACAACGGCATTATTTCGATTTTTGACTGATTTTTCAACTTTGAAATTTTTGAAAACTTGATACATATCTTATAGGAAATTTTACGCTGATTCCGAATATACCACATGTTAGTATGCTGAAAAATTTATTTCGCACAACAAATCGCAAAAAACAGGCTATTTTGAAATTTTTGACTACATTTTTGAAAATTTCAACCCGAAGATGTAATCCGATCATGCTGGCCAACGAACTTGAACTTTCGTTTTGTGTCCTTAACATTTTAAAATTGGTTTGAAGTTTCTAGCACAATTCTACGGACAGTTATCGTCTGGAATGACACATACATACATACATACATACATACATATATACATACATACATTAAAAAATGCGTTAAACTTCAGAATATGATTCAGAATAGCCTGAAACGGATTTCTGCATAAAAAATTTTCAAAAATTCACATTCTACAAATTTTGAGGCGAGAGCAATAGCTTAATTTTCTTCAAAAATTCGCTAAAACTTACGCACTGTGGCCACTACATTTTTTACCTGGGACTCCCATCGTAAATCCTCATCTAATATCACCCCGAGGTACCTCGCATGACTAGTTCTATCTAGCCTGGGACAATTGCTTGACTCCTGATCAGAGCAGCTGTGGATCTTAATCCAGAATCTTAATCCTAGAACCTGTCGACAACTTTCCCAACAGCCTTCGCATTGAAACTTGGGCTTTCGGATATGAAACTTACACCCGCGGGATATTTCAAATTACATAAAACGCAACGTAATCCAAATTTATCATTTGCCGCAGTCACCTCCTCTTCGACAAGGAAAAAAAGAATAAAGTAAAAAAAAAAAAGATAATTAAAAAAAACTCTCGTCATTTAGACGCTGCCCATATTTGAACAATCGCTGGCGTTGACTGTTTCCTCGGTCCCTCGTTCTATTATTTAAAACAGAGAAGAGAGAGAAAAAACCACTGAAACGGAAAGTTTGCTAAATTAATATTTTTCGTCGTCTTCATTTCGTTTTTACTGTTGTTTGCAGGAGGGCGATCGAAATGTTTGAGGCTTTTCTCTCTGAAAATGGGCAAAAAATCCTTTGGAGTTGAATACTTTTTGAAGAATTGACGAGCAGGGAGAATTGGGGTCGCCTGTAACCAGCACCTGTCCTTTTAAGGAGGTTTTTAGCGAATTTTTGTAGAAAATGAAGCTATTGCAATGGCTTCAAAATTTTAAAAAAATTTTCATCATTTAAATCCGTTCTGAGACATTCTAAGACGAATCCTAGAGTTTAACACAGTTTATACATACATAAAATGTGGTTTAAATGGCCCTGCGAGAGCACAATACGCTGATGCGAAATTAAGAAACAAAAAGTGAAACGAATAGGAACTTCACAAACTAATTTTTAAAAAAAAATTTCGGCTAATTTGCCTTTTTCAAATATAGAACTAACAATAAAGTATGTGTCGGGAAATTTGCTTCGTTGTCACGAAATCTTAAAAACTGGAGCTATGGAGTTGTGGTGGGAATGTACTGCACTGGATGGAATTTTCATCTTCTAATATTGAGTCCTGCTGGCTCATAAGCTCTCAAGACATTACTGTGAGCCTTCTCGGGACTGGTGCCATTTAGTCAAATTCCGGCACCTGTCCTTTTAAGGAGGTTTTAGCGATTTTTCGTAAAAAATGAAGCTATTGCCATGGCTCAGAAAATTTTTAAATTAAAATTCTGTTAACGAGCAGTTAAACACTATGCCACATACGCCCAAGCTGTCAACCATTTGTCAGCCCCCGAACCAAATTATCCCACAGAAAATCCGAGTATTACATTGCTAGTTAGTAAAATGGAGAGCCTCATAACTATAATCCAACCCCTAGTTCAGACATTGGCACAAGTAATTCCAAAGTTACTAAAATTCGATGGATGAAATAGCTAGAACCAACCTAATAGGCATCAGCACTTGGAATGCTCGTGGCATTACAAATAAGCAGCTAGAACATGAAATGTTCCTCCACACACTCACAATATTGAAATTTTATGTTGGCAACTGAAACTTAACTGGCTCCCAATCGTCCATTTCATATTGAAGACTACCACTGCTGTCCAATTGGACTCTTCCAAACCACCTTATTTCGGCAAACTACTGTAGACTATACTAAATCTACCGTGTCTTTAGGATTCCCCGGTGTCTGAATTTTTGACCCGGCCAAACTCTTCCCTGTAGGAAGCTGAAATTTGATGTATAGAATCTCTGGGTCATTTAAGAGACGACTGAAATTATACTCTTCCCCCAGTGGCAATAGCGAAGCAGGTTCCCTTATATTAGTAAGAAAATCGAGAGCACATTCCGAAATGCCTATATATATATATATATATATATATAATATTTATATATATATATATGTATATATTTAGTTATTTATTTATTTATGTGTCCTTCCAGACGATAACTCTCCTTAGGATTGAGATAAAAATTCCGTTCTTGCTCCAAAAAATCAAGCTTTCCAAACGAAAGGATGAGTTCGTTGGCCAGTATTTTTTTAGCACATTAAATTGGTCAAATTTCAAAAAAAAATTACTAAAAATGGCTAAAAACGGCTGAAAATCGTTAAATTTATATTTTTTAGCAGAATGGTAGCAGAAGAAGTGTATTAAAGATGATCTAGAACATTAAAAAATTTACGCGGAAATTTATGCTAAAAAATATACTTAAAATTCATTAATATTTACCAAAAAAAGATAAAAACTGCAAAAAAAAGCTAAAAATCCCAATTCATTTTTTAATAGCCAAAAATCATTTAAGCAAAACAGAGATGATAAAAAAACCACTGAAACTGAAAGTTTGCTAAATCAATTTTTTTTTTTTTGTCTTCATTTCGTTTCTATTTCCTGTTTGCAGGAGGACGATCGAATGTTTGAGGCTTTTCCCTCTGAAAATGGACAAAAAATCCTTTGGAATTGAATACTTTTTTGAAGAATTGACGAGCAGGGGGGGGGGGGGGGGGGGGGGGGGTAACCGGCACCTGTCCTTTTGAAGAGGTTTTAGGTTCGTTTTGAGGTTCGAAAATTGTCTTCATTAAAATCCGTTTGTGACATTCTGAGACGAATCCTAGAATTTACCATTTTTTCATATATATATTGTGGTTTGAATGGCCCTGCGAGAGTACAATAAACTGATGCGAAATTAAGAAACAAAAACGCTGCAAATTATTGCACAAAGGTTTATTATTTCTGTTTTAGGTAGACCTTCTACGCAGAACACTGGTCCGTACTTATTAAATCCCGTTTATACCTAGTACATTTATTATCAAAACTCGGGGCTTCATGCTCCGCTATTGGGATCACTGCATTACTGCATCAGGACCCCATAATTTGACGCTTTATAATAAAGTTGAGAAAAAAAAAGTCCAGTCATGCAGCATGACCCCATGAGCGAATTTTTGAAGAAATCTTCGACATTTCAGTCGCTATTGATCGTGTAGAGAAATTTTAGTTTATGATTTTGATAGACAAACATGGAATCAAATTATTAACACATGCACAGAGTAAACTCATCAGTTGTGATTACTTTTTTTTTTTTTTTTTTTTTTAAGCACCTACTAAACCTTTTAAACAGCATGGTTCTAGGATTGGTTATACAGGGATACTTCCATAAGGGTAGTTCAATCTGAATTTGGACAATGTTTCATGCCAATATTACCGATTTTTACAACTAGCGAACGGCATTATTTCGATTTTTGACTGATTTCTCAACTTTGAAATTTTTGAAAACTTGATACATATTCTTATGGGAAATTTTACGCTGATTCCGAATATACCACATGTTAGTATGCTGAAAAAATTATTTCGCACAACAAATCGCAAAAAACAGGCTATTTTGACATTTTTGACTACATTTTTGAAAATTTCAACTCGAAGATGTAATCCGATCATGCTGGCCAACGAACTTAAACTTTCGTTTTGTGTCCTTAACATTTTAAAATTTGTTTGAAGTTTCTAGCACAATTCTACGGACAGTTATCGTTTGGAAAGACAAATACATACATACATACATATATACATACACATACATACATAAAAAAATGCTTTAAACTTCAAAATATGATTCAGAATAGCCTGAAACGGATTTCTGCATAAAATTTTTTCAAAAATTCACATTCTACAAATTTTGAGGCGAGAGCAATAGCTTAATTTTCTTCAAAAATTCGCTAAAAGATCTATGACTTATCTTCTTTTCAAGTAAAAGGTTTGCATACACTGCATATTGTTTTGAAACACTAGGTATGCTTGTTCTTTGCACATTAATTAAAATTAATTTATTTCATCAGGTTGATTAGAGAAAATAGCCGTTCAACGTACAGCGTTGCGGGTGGCGATTCTTTGGGATTATATTTATCAGTGACAAGCAAAACGTGGAAAAATTGATATACGATATATGATATCGTATGATATATCGTACGATATATGATATATATCGTAATTCAATTAATCATAAATACACATTATTCGTCCCCTTAAACATAAAAAGAGCTGAGATCCAAGTATAATAGTATATGCATATCACAGATATAAATCGACATCGATCGATTCATCCACGAATTGAAATGAATGAGATAAAATAAGACACCTAACTAAGATTCACTGATCATCTGTAGGTGACCAAAGTTACGATAAAGTCAATAAAAATAGACCTTTGTGTAAAAAGAAAAATCTTGCAAGTTGACCAGGAAGAAAAAAAAGCCTCGAAATAGACACTTTTTCACCTATTTTTGGCTCATAGCACCCATGGGTGTGGAGCGATCGAGCTGGCGAGAATTTAGGACCAACTAGACCCCAAGTGGAGTCTATAAGCGAAAAACGGATTTTTAAAGTCAATTCTAAGGCCTTTTATGGCCCGGACGGCGGACGGACATTGCAAATTTGAATTCTACGCACTTTGAAACGTAAAATTACTTACAAAGTTTGAGGGGGGGTTATACAAATTTTTTGCTATACGATCACATAGGCTCATTATTGAAAATAATAAACCAAAAGAGTGTTCCCTGGATTGTGTCACGGAAAATGGATATCTCTGAACTGTTGATAGTTTATTATTATTATTGTTGCTATTGTTTATACATATATAATAAAATCATTCTTAAATGAATTTTTTTTTCCACCTAGAATCGGTTTCTGGGACACAGTTTATGTAATTACTTTAAATTGCGGCAGTTACTAACTGTTCATAAAATTATGAGTGGTGCTTTGCCTGGCTACCTTAGAGGCATGTTTGTATCCCAGGCCATGCAGACAGAGCTTTTGGTCAATCGATTGGTGGGTACAAGACTGTGGAACTCTCTGCCTGTCCGCATTCGCTCTCTCTCTCTCTCTCATATAATCAAATTTAGGAACTCTTGCAAGAAATAAAACCTTATAATGAGCCTTCCTCTGCCCCTACTTATTTTGGTTTATTATTTCCAATAATAAGCCTATGTGATCGTGTAGCAAAAAATTTTTATAACCCCCCCTCAAACTTTGTCACTTTACGTTTCAAGGTGCGTAGAATCCAAATTTGAAATGTCCGTCCGCCGTCCGCCGTTCGCCGTCCGCCGTTCGCCGTCCGCCGTTCGCCGTCCGCCGTTCGCCGTCCGGTCCATAAAAGGCCTAAGAATTTACTTTAAAAACCCGTTCTTTCGCACATAGACTCCATTTGGTCCTAACGTTTAACCATCCCGATCGCTTTACTCGCATAGATGCTATGGGCCAAAAACGGGCGAAAAAGTGTATTTTTCAAGGCTTTGAGTTTAGAGTGTTAGACGCACGCTTGGCAGGGGGTCACGGTGGGGGGTGAGCGGGGGGTGGAGTGAGAGGAGGCGCCGCGGCACCATGAGGTGGGTACAGCGTTCCTTCGAGCATGAATATATGTTTTTTTCTAGGTCGTATTTGTGTGTTAATACCAATGCTTTTCCTACGCATATTTAATAACATATCCTCTCGACTTTTCGTACGTACTTAGATAATGATTTTATTAAGGCAATGATTATTTGAATAGATAGGAGCTCAAATCGATAAATATAAACATACGTATATAATTATAGAAGTATAGGTTGTGGCAACTCGAAATAGGACACGCCGAGGAGTCTGGACGGGCCTTATGACGTACGCAAGCCAACTAAAACTACGATCAAACTCCATTGAAAAAATAATAAACCTTTGTGAAATAATTTGCAGCGTTTTTTTTTCATATTTTCATTTTACTTTGGATTTACTTGTACATTTTTTTTTTTTTTTAATTAATGTTTTCTCTTCTATTAGACCTCGAGCGGCTGTTATTACGGTTAAGTTATTACTTGTACATAGTGGAAATATTATTTCTCCGTACAATAATGTTTATTTGATTTGATTTGACAGTGCGCCGTTGGGACATTTCAGAAGGAACGGGCGAGGAGGAGTCCACACTGACGGAAAGCGGAAGTGGAAGAAAACTCCGATGAAAGGTAAAAAAACAAAATAAAACCTCCGAGAAAAGACGAAATGGAGGGGAAGTGGAGGGGGGTAAAGGTGATGAGGGGGGGGGGGGGGATTGAAGAAGAGAAAATCGTTTTCGTCCAGACGGCGAACGGGGCTTATCGGGCAGGTCGGCGGTGGTTATGATCGATTTTCCTGCCAAGAGGCTGTCAGGAGGGCGAGCCGCCCGCGTTTTACCCGATCGAGAGAGACAAAAAAAGCGTTAAAAAAAGAAAGAAAAACGACGACGGAATCGAGGAAATTGTTGTCGACGCGCGGAAACTAAGGAAGAGAAAATATCGAGTGTCTTCACTTCACGCCGTTAGGTAAATACGTGGCGATATATTCATTTGAATGATTGAATGAAAGAATGAAAGATTTATTCCAGCGTAGGACAAAATAAACAAGAATGAACATTAAGGCGTGTACAAAATAAATGTCTTCACTAATCTAAGTGGATTTGGTTTATTATTTCCAATAATAAGCCTATGTGATCGTGTAGCAAAAAATTTTTATAACCCCCCCTCAAACTTTGTCACTTTACGTTTCAAGGTGCGTAGAATCCAAATTTGAAATGTCCGTCCGCCGTCTGCCGTCCGCCATTCGCCGTCTGGGCCATAAATGGCCTAAGGATTTACGTAAAAAAACCCGTTCTTTCGCATATAGACTCCATTTGGGGTCTAGTTGTTCCTAACGTTTAACCATCCCGATCGTTTTACTCACATAGATGCTATGGGCCAAAAACGGGTGAAAAAGTGTCTTTTTCGAGGCTTTGAGTGTTAGACTGACGTGTTAAAACTCCAACCTGCTCAACCACAACTGCGCAAGCTAATATTCCACGGTTAGGATAACAATGGGCAGTAGCACTTCGCAACAGAACACTTTAGGACCAGATCATGCACGACCACAACATTAATTAATTGTAATTATTATTCTCATGTTAGGACAAAATTTCCTCATCTCAAAATGCTAAACTTTCAAATGAATGTTGATGGAAAAATATGAGTGATATGATAGCGTAAGCGTAATAGGGCGGTGAACCTCCGGTCGTGAGGTAACGAGACCTAGGGAGTAGGTCCAGGGTGGCGTGGAAAACTTCCTACTCTTGTATTGCTTTCGAATTTCATGTTTCTTCGAGGCATGAACAGGGGCGGATCCAGAAATTTTTTCCGGAGGGGGTCACAGGGTAGAACAATATAAAAAAAAAGTCCAGTCATGCAGCATGACCCCATGAGCGAATTTTTGAAGAATTCATCGACATTTCGAGGGGAGCGAGGCCTTGGGTCTGCGTGCTAGTACGTACATAAATACAACTTCTTCATAATTCCATGGCTGATATTCTATAAGCCACAGTCAGTATTAAAGCTACATCAAGTCCTAAAACAGTTGAGCGTAAAACATTAAAGAGAGCGACCGAGAGAATCGGAGGACGGAATATTTCACAGAGTAAACTCATCAGTTGTGATTACTTTTTTTTTTCTTTTTTTTTAACAAGCACCTACTACCTACGTTTTAAACAGCATGGTTCTAGGATTGGTTATACAGGGATACTTCCATAAGAGTAGTTCAATCTGAATTTGGACAATGTTTCATGCAAATATTACCGATTTTTACAACTAGCGAACAGCATTATTTCGATTTTTGACTGATTTTTCAACTTTGAAATTTTTGAAAACTTGATAAATATTCTTATAGGAAATTTTACACTGATTCCGAATATACCACATGTTAGTATGCTGAAAAATTTATTTCGCACAACAAATCGCAAAAAACACGCTATTTTGAACTTTTTGACAACATTTTTGAAAATTCCAACCCGAAGATGTAATCCGATCATGCTGGCCAACGAACTTGAACTTTCGTTTTGTGTCCTTAACATTTTAAAGTTTGTTTGAAGTTTCTAGCACAATTCTACGGACAGTTATCGTCTGGAATGACACATACATACATATATACATACATATATACATACATACATATATACATACATACATACATACATACATACATAAAAAAATGCGTTAAACTTCAGAATATGATTCAGAATAGCCTGAAACGGATTTTTGCATAAAATGTTTTCAAAAATTCACATTCTACAAATTTTGAGGCGAGAGCAATAGCTTGCTTTTCTTCAAAAATTCGCTAAAATAACAAAAAACAATAAATAACCAAACGAACAATGCAAACCGAATTTTCTTACAGACTGACAAAGCCAGAATAACCTTATGCCTAAACTCGTCCAATTTCTCTATTTAAAAACTAATTGTAATTATTTATAAAATTCATGGTTTATGTAAAAAACATTTTTTAATATTTAATAATTATGTAGCTGATGAATGTATTTATTTTCAATTTTCTTCTAAAAAAGTGTCCTAATGTGTTTTCAAACAAAGTGGCGCCTTTTATGGCAGCGTAGCTAACTTCAGAGTTTGCAAATCAAAACATTGAAACCACAACAATCGATTGTTGATCTCAGTGAATTCAGGATCGTTTTTACTGAATTTGGCAGGAAAGTAAACGAGAACGGGAGTTGAACTTCTGAGTTAGAATTTCCTTTTACATTCACGTTTTTAATTATATGCCGATTTCTTAATCATTCAGAATTCAGATATCTTATTGATCCCACAACCACCACCTGCCATACAACACTTGTTCTATTTCAGATCAAAATAAATGCGAAAACTGAATAGTCTTCAATATTAACGAGGCCAGAGCTCGATGAGCAAGGAGGTGGGCTCTTAACATCTCTAGCATAAGCGTTACCTGTCGTAACTTCTTCTGTACTGAGAACAGCATAAATTAGGTTGAGCAGAACGGTTAGGCTACTCTCTTCCATGATGACCCCACAGCGCCCATAAACGACAACAAATGGCACTGCAACATATGGCAGAAGGCCCCCCAGACAGGGGCGGCTACTGATAGGAGCATAGGCGCATGTGCACCCCCAGTCAAACCAAAATAATAATAATGTTACAAAATTTCTCCACTCTCATAAAGTTAGCTAGTGAGCTAGTGACAGAAGAACAGAGAAACAGAGAATTTTGTGGTAGGGATGGGCTGAAGGGGGAAGCTCACCCAACCTGACCAATCAGAAGCGAGCAGGACTTAGTGTTTTAGACTTTGTGTTATAAATGATCGTCCCAGTTGGAACTTTTACAAATGTAAACAAATCACAAGTGTTGCTACAAACCAAATACATAAAAAAAATCAAATCAGTATTCAATAAAAAGATTAGTCGTTATTAGTGTTATATTTTGTTTCCAATGTTTTTGTTAGCAATATGGTAAGTTAACTTTGGTCGTTTGGTTTGTTTCTGGTTTTTGATGTTACAAAAATTGGGTTCGTTTTGGTCGTTTGATTTTTTTGTTATTGGATTTGTCAACAATTCGTTGTCGTTCAGCTCTGCTTTTTGAAACGCGGGCTGATTCTGGGGGGGGGGGGGGGGGGGGGGGGGGTCATGACCCCTGTGACCCCCCCCCCCTTGGATCCGCGCCTGGGCATGAATATATGTTTTTTTCTAGGTCATATTTGTGTGTTAATACCAATGCTTTGCCTACGCATATTTAATAACAAATCCTCTCGACTTTTCGTACGTACTTAGATAATGATATTATTAAGGCAATGATTATTTGAATAGATAGGAGCTCAAATCGAGAAATATAAACATACGTATATAATAAATTATAGAAGTATAGGTTGTGGCAACTCGAAATAGGACAAGCCGAGGAATCTGGACGGGCCTTATGACGTACGCCAACTAAAACTACGATCAAACTCAATTGAAAAAATAATAAACCTTTGTAAACCGCGGCACCATGAGGTGGGTACAGCGTTCCTTCGAGGCATGAATATATGTTTTTTTCTAGGTAATATTTGTGTGTTAATACCAATGCTTTTCCTACGCATATTTAATAACATATCCTCTCGACTTTTCGTACGTACTTAGATAATGATATTATTAAGGCAATAACTATTTGAATAGATAGGAGCTCAAATCGATAAATATAAACATGCGTACATACTTAATTATAGAAGTATAGGTTGTGGCAACTCGAAATAGGACATGCCGAGGAATCTGGACGGGCCTTATGACGTACGCCAACTAAAACTACGATCAAACTCAATTGAACAAATAATAAACCTTTGTGAAATAATTTGCAGCGTTAAATTGAGGTTTCGGTTGGACCTTACGCTCTTTACATTCTGACTCAGTTCGAAGATGAAATCAAGTTGACACCTTACTGATCACAATAATTCATTCATAATAATTCGGGTTGCAGTATCGCAATTCGTACTTGTATTTCTCTCTTTAGAAATGAAGCAAATAGCAAATGGGCCAAATGTGGTGGTTTCTTATTTGCCGAGCTTGAAGCATGATGGACACTGTTGTCTTGTGGTCGTCAGACCCGGTTTGTTTAATAGTCGATCCATGAAGAAAATGTAGCTCCTACTCTACTATGTTGTAGCTCCATGTGTGAATCACCCTTATTTTGTCACCTACGGACACCAAAGGAGGATGTTAACGGCGCTATCTGCCAGAAAATGAAATGAAATGAGATGAAATGAAAAAATACTTTATTCCTTATAGAGCAAAAACAAAAACATTAGAAAAGAAAATGTACATTAGAAATTAAATAACAAAATGTAAACTTTGGAACATGCCCCACTCGATCGAACATAGTTCGGTGTTGAGTGGGGGAGTTGATTGGACCAACGAATCGTGTTGCATATTAATTCTAGTTATTATTTACATGTGATTTTAAATGAGTTGTTATTGATTAATTTTGGTTGATTACATATAGATTGTTTTTATTATTACTACTATTTTAGTGGGCACTCCCTTATGCTGTATAAATACTGTTAAATAGCATTCTACATTGAAGATGTCCTTGCTCAATCAACCATGTAAATAAGTGTTTTTTATACACTGATCTGGAATAGTTCAAGGGCTGTTGGAGTTCAGTAGTGGTGTTTCGGAGCAAAAGTGGAAGGCTATAAAATATGTGGCGATTTGTGCTTATCAATCGTGTTGCAATGCTGGGAATAACTTGTTGAGTAGAAGGGCGGACTGAATAAGTGTGCTGAAGTTTTGGTATCTGAAAATAATCTGGGTGCTTGTGGTAAAATGCAAGGGTTGACTTAATATAAAGTTGATCAACAGAAAATATTTTCGCCTCATTAAAAAGGTTTGTCGACGAATATCGGGGAGGCTTCCTGAGAATCACTTTCAGGATAGACTTCTGTATCACACGTAGAGGATTCAGGACTGCATTCGACGCCGAGCCCCATACCACGATGCCGAAGAGGAATACACTTTGTACTAGTGCTTTGTAGACTTGGAGCAATAATTTCTCAGGTAGATATTTCCTCAAATCGTAGAATAAGTATAAAAACTTACGCACTTTGGCCACTACATTTTTTACCTGGGACTCCCATCGTAAATCCTCATCTAATATCACCCCGAGGTACCTCGCATGACTAGTTCTGTCTAGCCTGGGACAATTGCAGGACTCCTGATCAGAGCAGCTATGGATCTTAACTGATTCCATCAGTTGTGCCTTGTCGCTTGAACGTGAGAAGGTTATGTACTTTGTTTTACTAATGTTAAGAGTCAGTGAGTGATTTGATAACCATTTATACAATTGGTTTATGGCGAGGTTTGCATCCTTGAACACTTGGCTCCATGACTCGGCCTGGCACAAGACAACCGCATCATCTGCAAAAAGATACAAACGTCCACCTAAATCCAACTCAGTTGCCCCATCAATGAACAAAAGGAACAGCATGGGCCCCAGCGTGCTGCCCTGGAAGACTCCATAATCAATTGGCACCTCGTGGCTTATCACATCATCGATTTGGACTCGCTGTTTACGATCCATGAAGTAATTTCTGAACCAATCGAGCTCTTTCCCACCGATGCCACTCCTCGACAAAACCTCTATAAGTTTTGATCTATCAACTGAATCAAATGCCTTTGCAAGGTCCAACAGCATCAAGATACCTTTCTTTCTTTGGTCCATAACATTTGTGAGATCCTTTAGACAGAATTTATCTGAGGGATAATTTTATCCGCTAGGTATTTCGGCATTGATAAGCGACTCACATTCATTATCTGGAGTGTAGCGCTATAGTCATAATAGCTATCCTGCAGTTACTGTAGATAATAGATAAACTGGCCCTTAGGGTCGGTTTGCCAATCACGTTTATCCAATGGATTAGAGGGATCAATCTGAGGGATAGCGTTATCCTCTAGATCAGGGGTTCCCAACACAAATTTTCCAGGGACCCCTAAAAAAAATTACAAATATTTTGAGGACCCCCTACTTATATGTATACATTATGCACGCATTTATGTTGTACCACTAATGCATTTAATATATTAATATACCGGTATACAGTGAAATACGTACTAATTTATATAAAATTACAAGTAGGGAAATTTTATCGTTACAAAAAAATTAGGCCTACCCTTCTAGTTTGGTAAAACTGTAGTTTTTAGTTAATTTTTATACCAGTCTGTTATTATGTATTTTTATTTTATATATACAGTTATAGTTCACATGGAAAGAGAAACAGGCGACTTTTACAAGTAATCATTTATTTTACATTGAAAGTATATTGCTTAATTGCAGTCACATCAATACAAAAACATAAGGACAAATTTATAACTCTCAGATTAACTTATTTCTTGTAAGAATGTCTTCTTGAAGTGTGTAAGTGTAAGATCAATGAGAAGGGTTGAATCGTTCCTTGGTTTCCATTATACCTACCGGAAATATTGGGCTGGATGTTTGACACTTTAACTCTAAAGTCAGATTTGATGTCGAGTCTATTTCTGTATTTATTTTTCATTACACACATTGCAGAGAATGCTTGTTCACAACGGTAGGTAGTAGCAAAAGGAAGTATATATTGTAACGCTTTCTTACTAACTTCACTGTAGTCTTTGCTGGCTTTTAACCAAAACTCAGTGATATTTTCATCACTGAAAGCGGTTTTCATTGTATCTACCTCAACTTGTTAGGTCCACAAGTTCATTGCTGTCATTAGAGTTCCTAATAAAAAATAAAAGTCCGCGGACCACCTGTTGGGAACCCCTGCTCTAGACAACACAATATGGGGTGTTTATCCATCCCTAGTTAAACCCTATCTGGCGATTCGATTCAATTTATCCGCATTTATTATTTTTAATAATTTGATTCCATGTTTGTCTATCAAAATCATAAACTAAAATTTCTCTACACGATCAATAGCGACTGAAATGTCGAAGATTTCTTCAAAAACTCGCTAATGGGGGTCATTCTGCATGACTGGACTTTTTATTTAGATTAATATAATTTTAAATTTTCGTAAGGTCTATTTTTCAACAATATTGAAACTCCGAGTTCTCAGTTTTTTTTAAATAGAGAAGTAGTAGCTTGCTTTAGAAGACGCAACACGGATGGTTGGTGGTAGTGGTGTTTCCAATTCAAGTCAGGTCGATATCGACACAAGAAGAGATTGTTCGGTTATCACTAGGTTCGGTCACGAAGTTATCACTGTTCGGTGTTTTAGTCATGTGTCCAAATATCTCGACAAACTGATCTTTCTGGGCAGCTTTGGTGACGGAGAGTGGTATGTTAATTAACTATTCGTATACTTATATCTCGAAATAATACATAAAAAACATAATATCAAGATTGCATTTGTATCATAATAAAGCTTTTGTATGATTACAAACGTCCGGTTTTGTCTAGAATTTTTTTGTAGCTTGTATCAATTATACCATACTTATAGGTACTCAGTTGATACTACTTGTGGTGAACCCTCATGATATCTCACCGGCCCTTTTCTACTTTTCTTTCGATACTTTATCGATATTTATACTATTCGATTCGATACTGATTCGATACCAAATATCGTATCGAAAGTGGTATCGGAACGTCCCTAGCTATGGAGGAGGAGGTAGGCATAGGAAGGTACAGGAGATGTAGGAGGCATAGGAGGTGCAGAGAAAAAAGAAACGATCCGTCACGATCCGCCGACAAACGATTTGTCAAACAGCGGGGAAAAGATGAAGAAGAATGAAAGTCGAAAACGAACGGAAGGCGGGGGAGGGAAAAATCATTAGAAAAAACCTTCTCGATGGCCAGTCAGTGTCCTAATGATATCTCCTGGATGTAGGATGGGGGCTCCGGGCAAAGTCACTGGGTAGTGATGAGGTGACCGTCGGAATATACCCGACTAATATTGGTGTGACGTGTAGACACAACGCATGAATAACGTCGTGAATGAATGTGAATCCATGGCGGTAGCGTTTTGGTTTATCAATGTTTATCAATGCTTCCGCTTCCTTTAGTTAGACTTGGATCTAAAATTAGGTGATTGCACAAGTTGGAAAAGCAATTAAATATACTTTTCAACTTAACCCAATGAAGCAGGTAACAAGTTTTATGAAAATGGTATCTATAAACGTGTGAACAGTTTGTAATGGAGTGAACACTACTTACCTATCAATATAAAAATTCATTCCTAAACACTAAATCTTGATACAACATGGAACGTGTTCCTTGGGAAAAAGGAGAGAATTTGGGTCACTCAGCATATTAGGAAAGACCCCATCATTTCAATGATGTCCCAGAGAGTGTCCCTTCCAAATTGCTACTTACAAGTTTCTTTCCAGTCTAATAGTGATTGCAATCATGTTTCCAATATTAACTGAATTAACAGGGATTAAAACACTTGTTAACAGCTCTGTTTGTAATGTTTACGATATTAACTGACTTAACTGAATCATTAAGGAACACCTGGGTGTAAACAATCATTCAGACAACCACGGTCATACCTCAGATTGTTGGCCACGCACTGCGCAGTTGTTAGCGTAATACGGTTAGCTGAATTGAGAGCTTTCTAACGACTGGCGAACGATTTTTGTGCGATCATAAATGCCTAAGATACTGTTCCATAGATCGGCAAATAAATTTTCTGGTAAATGTTGAGAGTTGATTAGATTTAAGGATGAAGCAGCAGCTAGAATAAATTGAGAAGAAGTTTAACCTAAACCGCCGATTTGCCGATGAAATGTCCAGTTTACAGGCACGAAATTCTGAGAGTCACCAATAGCCAAAGTGACCCAATGGCTGAAAATGCTGCACAACTACTTAACAACTACTTAACATATTCAACTTATGGGGCTACGTTTTTGGATGGGGGTACTAAAATAAGATTTGAATCGTTACATCCATAAATATATATAATAAAACTGGTAAACAAATTACTTTACTATATCTTCTGGTAAATACTTCCTGCTGTCAACAGATAATTATGAGAGATTGCCTCCAGAAAAAGTTGCACACAGGGCATGCAATTCATTGAATTCATACTTCTTAAGCATTGGTAAGATTTTGGCATCAAAATTTAAAAGAGACCTTCATATGTTCTGTTACTAAACGAATTGATAATGAAAACTATATTGAGGAACCCTTACCGATACTCAACCAATTTGCTATATAATCAATCCAACGTTTTCATTCCGAGCCAGGTTATAAAGTCGTTGTTGGTGTATCATAAGAACCCTCAGATCATGATGAACCAAGGAACTGAGCATTCATATGGAACAAGATTCAGATTGGAGGGAAATACAGTTAATCCTAGCCTAGGCCATCAACAAGAAGTCCCATGTATCATACTCGTACTTTATCGATCGATTAATCAAAATTTGAAGTCACCACAATTATATTCGAGGAATATTTTCAAAAATTTGATCAGTGATTGGCTGGTTGAGTCGGGGCGGAGTGAGTGTGAGTCGGTGTTTTGCAGCATATTTACGTACAATTAGAGTTAATATAGGTAGTGAAGAGATGAAAAATTGATTTAAAGGCAGATGATTTATAAATGATATTGAAAATTTGGAAAATGACTTATAAATTATGTACTACTAATAAAAAATTACTGAATTAATATAGAAGATAATAGTTATTTTATATAATTTGTGCTCATGTAATCTAGCATATTGTGTTAGCAAACAGCAACACTTGCCAGGTGATTAAGGGCCTCTGTGTAAGCAATATAATCGTCAGAAAATATTATCGTAAGGCATCATTTTTGGGCGGTTTATGATGGCAAAAACCTGTTCCACGTTAAAATGGAGATATAAAAATTTAACTAATGCAATCACTTTAAATTCGCTAGATCCATTTCTACAAGGTAAGGCGAATCATCCCTGAAATAGTTTCGAAAACGACCACCACGTTGTGCCTTAAAATGAGCTGAATTGACATTACAAACTACACATTGAGATTTTGACTGTTTTAATTCAGAAAAAGGACTTGTAGGTACGCGGAATAAACAGGGAATTGATTGTACACTCGGATTTCAACTTTAAAATTTATGATTCCAAATGATTTGTGAGAAAACTGTTGAATTTAATATTTTGCTTCCAGGTTACATAAAGGTAGTGGCATTGATTCCACTTCCGGGAGAAATAATTTTTGGCCTCCAAAATCAAAATTTCCAATCGCATTTTACGTTTTAGACCATTCTGAACAATTTTGGTTTCACGTCTGTCTGTCTGTGTCTGTCGTGGGTCCGCAAACCCTTTAACAAGCTCATCTTCCACTGTTTTCTTCCGATTTACATAAAATTGTCAGAGAATGCGTGAGTAGGTTGTAGATGGTCCCCTATAAGTTTCATTGTTGCCAAATCAATACTTCATTCTGCGCATGCGCAAACGTAAATTCCATCTTTTCACTCTTTAGTCGTTCGAGTTCGCTTAAATTTGGATGATAGTCGGAAGAAGATGATAGGTAAACGAGGAAGCTATGTGCCAGACCCAACTTGAAATATATATATATATATATATATATATATATATATATATATATATATATATTTATTTATATATATATTCAAAAAGTGAGATACAGCGCTGAAAGTAGAAGAAACATTGAATCCAAAACTTTTTTCAAATTTAAAATCGGATGATTTATAGGTATGAACTACTAGGAATTGTACTCATTCTGTCGAAGGGTCGCTCAATGAGAGCAGCTAATCAATGAAGCTATAGGTATCAAATGACCGCTGCAGGAGCGTTATCACACAGAAGGCCAAAAGGACGATGAATCTCTTCCCAATGCAATTACGACCCTCCCTTACTCCCACACCATCATCAGAAAAAAATAAGAAGAAAAAAACCCATTAGCAATGAAAGTGTCGTCTTTATCTTATGCAACGGCTATCTTATCTCGTTCATTCTTGATAAGTTCGTAAGATCAGTTGGTAAGGTCTTGAATTCCTTTTCCGTGCGCCCGGTGAAGGTTGCACCGCTCGGAAATCAGAAGTAACGCGAACCTCGTTCACAGAACGGCTGACGTTGTTCGGTGTCCCGTTCGCGTTACTTCAAACCTTTTTTAATATTTTTATTTCGTGACGACAGAAGAGGATCAAGTTGGAAGGCCGGTGTATTATAACGATGTTTTTATTCGCTGCCTAAAGCTTTCAGGGAATCTCGAAGCTTCGTTGGTAGGTATTTTTTGAGTTTTGAATAACATAATTGCGCTATAACTTTTATCTGGTTCTAATTCCTCGCAGATTAAAAGGTAAACCAAAATCTCCAGCAACCACTAACATTATCTGTAAACTACTTTCGACACAAAGGCCGCTATCACTCATCATTTCTCAAAAATGACTTCTAATTTTCGTAGATATGGCGAAGTGCTTCGATTCTATTGACCGATCGATGATGTTCGGGAAACTTGAAGAGGTATGTGTAGATCGACCGAGCAGAAACTGGTGTCAAAGCTATCTTTCGGAAAGACGCCAAGTAGTTGAAATTGGTGGAGTCAAAAGCAATGAGTAAGAGAAAATGTTAAATAATAATAAAAGCTGTAAATTATTACACAAAGGTTTATTATTTATGTATTAGACAGCCCTTCTACGTAGATCTCTGGTCCATAATTATTAAACGCCGCTTATAGTATATTTAGTATCGGAACTCGGAGCTTCGGACCTCACAAATGGGTTCAATCCATTACAGCAGCGGAATCTCACAATTCTAAAATCCAAAATCTCTTTTTGGATAGAAAAGTATAATTTAGAATACTTTTTTTTTTCATAAAATTAATAGCTAACATTTTCTTTTCACTCATAAATCTCCAATTTCTATACAACTTGAAATATACAAAAAAAGACACTTTTTCACCTATTTTTGGCTCATAGCACCCATGGGTGTGGAGCGATCGAGCTGGCGAGAAGTTAGGACCAACTAGACCCCAAGTGGAGTCTATGTGCGGAAGAACAGATTTTTTAAGTCAATTCTAAGGCCTTTTATGGCCCGGACGGCGAACGGCGGACGGACATTTCAAATTTGGATTCTACGCACCTTGAAACGTAAAGTGACAAAGTTTGAGGGGGGGTTATAAAAATTGTGTGCTACACGATCACATAGGCTTATTATTGGAAATAACAATCCAAAATGCATATTCCATTTGCGAGAAGTCGAGAGAAATCTATAATTATCTGAAACGCTTGCATACGAGTCTGCAACACATTGGGACATTTTACGAGTATGTCTTTAGTAGCAGACTGGTATGTGTTGCAGACTCGTATGCAAGCTCTAAGAGCCACACAGCTGATCCGGACCCTGGGGAGTAAATGTCCTAAAGAGGCTACATACGAAATTACAGCTTCCTAGAGAGTAAAGCATAGAAATTACCTATTCAAATTATTTAACCACCAACAAATCAAACCGTTCTCGCAATATTTGGATCACCTGCAATGAACCAATTCATCGAAATACCAGCTCAATGAAATCATCAGAAATTAAAAAGCGGTTGCAATCATGTTCACAATATCAATTATTGAGAATGATCACCTGAGTGTTATTATTCAAATAACCATGCTCATAACTCAGCTTGTTGGCCACACAGTTTGCAGTAGTTAACATAATATGTTTGGATTAATCGAGAGCTTTCGAGTGAATGGTCAACGAATTTTGTGGGATGAAAAACGATGGAGTACCATTTCCCTAGCAACGACTCGGTTGTAAGCGGAAATCATCAGAAAACCAACCGTAACGCTTTTTGAAGTTATACTTCTTTGCGCCCGTTAGACACTTTGGGATGGGATGTTGGTCGAGAAACCGCGTCACGCTGAATTTTAAGAACTATCGGATGGGATGTCACGCTGAAAAGTAAGAACAAATTTTTAAGAACTATCGATTAATCGAGGAGGAGGAGGAGGAGGAGGAGGGGGAGGAGGAGGGAGGGAGGAGGAGGAGGAGGAGGAGGAGGAGGAGGGAGGAGGAGGAGGAGGGAGGCGGAGGAGGAGGAGTGAGGGAGGAGGAGGAGGAGGAGGAGGAGGAGTTAGACCCTTTGGGATGGGATGTTGGTCGAGAAACCGCGTCACCCTGAAAAGTAAGAAAAGTAAGAACAAATTTTTAAGAACTATCGATTCATAATATATAAATTATAATTAATAAATTATAATAAATTTATAGATTATTATTATAAATTTATAAATATTATAATTATAAATTTATTATAAATTATTATAAATTTATAATTATTATAAATTATAAATTTATAATTTTTAAGAACAAATTTTTAAGAACAAATTTTTAAGAACTATCGATTCATAATATATAGATTATAATTAATAAATTATAATAAATTTATAGATTATTATTATAAATTTATAAATATTATAATTATAAATTTATTATAAATTATTATAAATTTATAATTATTATAAATTATAAATTTATAATTTATAAATTATTATTCATAATTTATTTATTAATTATAAATTATGGCCACAGAAGTATAACTTCCACCGTGTGGTCCGACGCACACCGATTTTTTCTAACGGTTTTTTTCGTTTATGTGCCAAAGTGAAAACATTAAATGTCAAAAACGTTGAAGGAGATACAATTTTTCTTTTTTTGATCGAATTTGCAAGGGTTTATCACTGAAAATAATAAACGAAAACTGTTGAAATCCTACGGCCTATTTCATATAGCGACAAGTTACAAACCGATTTTACGTACAAGTTGTAAAAAATGAGTGTGCAAGCGTTTCATAAAGGTAAAACTGTAGACTTGTTAAAATTAACAAGTGTACAGGCGAATTTGGACAGGTTACTAGTGTATCCCCATAATTTTGTACAAGTCATTGTTTTACAGTTGTTGTAAAAAATGGCCGATTTTTATCCTACCTAAATCCATTCACCTGTAAACTCGTTATTTTCCAGCATTGTGAGTTGACAACTTTCCGGTGTTTAATATGTGGGAATCATCTTCTGCTGATTCATATTTTACTTTTATTTTGTTATTTAGTGGAGAAAATTGTGTTTTAATGTTGAAAAATATAGGTTTTTCAATGAAATTGTTGGTTTTCTCGAAAGATGACCCTCTTTGAATTCACGAGTACCTTTGAGGTCGGTTTCTACGTATATATTCACGCTGAATCGAATGGTAACATTTGCAGATCTCTGCAATTATGTTACAATCGACTTTTACACTTTATTTAACGTGTTTTACCCCATAACACTAATACTTTTAAGCATAACAAACAAACTAAATATCGGTAAGTTTAAGTATAGAACTCGGTTATAACGGAGTTGGAGAGATCTGCAAATGTTACCATTCGGTTCAGTGTGGAGAAATACGTAGAAAACAACGCCATACTCGTAGGTTCATAGAGGGTAATTTTTCAAGAAAACCATCGATTTCATTGAAAAACCCACATTTTTCAACATTAAAACATAATTTTTTCCCCTAAATAACAAAGTAAAAGTAAAATTGACTATACCGTTGGAAAGAGTATTAGATGAAGGAGTTTTTATGAGATTTACCAGTTTCCAGGATTTTTTTTTTTGAAGATTTGTAAAGCTTTAAAGATTTTTAGAAATTTTATTTTTTCAAAACCATATAGGTATAATTGAGCTGATGTGAAGGTCTTTGGATGGTGCTTCTTTAGAACTCGAGTAGACTATTTATACCTATACGAAATTTGACGCTGAATTTGAAAATGAGGTCAAAAGTTGAAATTAAATGAGGTGAAGTGGAGAACTCCAAGTTTAAAAAGAACAAAAACACTGTGTTTCCGAAATAACCTTTAAAAAAAGCATATCTCGAGTACAGATTATGATAAAAATATGCGGTCGGCGGCATTTTACTACATATTTTATGCAGACTAACAAAACAAAACAAAAATTCGTCACTTATCCGGTTTTACTCTGTATACATATGAAAAAGCGATAACTTCTGGAATCGTTTCAGAATGCCCCAAAACGGATTGCAATGAAGAAATTTTCCAAAAATTGTATTTTAAAATTTTCCGAGCCATTGCAATAGTTTTATTTTCTACAAAAATTGGCTAAAAGTTCTCAATTTTTCCAAGTCTCTGAGGGGTTGTGAGGTTTTAGGGATGGAATCATTGATATGAAGAGTTTCGTTGAAGCTTGAACCATTTAGATGACCTTATTTTCTGGGCTCATCGTGTAACAAAGGAAAACAAAGACAAAAGCTTTCGATTTGAAGTTTATATATATATAAGAAGGAAAGAATAAAAAATGGGATTCTCGAGCCGCTTGAGCAAGTTCATCGGCACCTGACATGGCTCTCCCATTGTGAATTCTTGTCCAATACTCGGGAGAGGGCCGGAAGCCACGTGCTAAGACCCCGAGCCCCGCGCCGCCTGTCTTAAACCATCGGGGAGACATGACTCACGGGCCTCTCATCTCTACTGCATGTCTGGCGTTTTTTGAAGGGCTACCTACCTACGAACATCAAGTAGGGATAACGCGCAGAGGTGCATTATTTAGACAAAATGGGAATTCGATTTAGATAATTGATACAATCAGTAAAATGCGATTGGTCATGCCATTCAAAAACTCACCTACCTACACCTACTTACCTATCAACCTACATTAAGTAGTTATAACCTACCTATCTGTGATTAGCCTGCTCTAGAGTGCTAAGAACTATGAACTGAATAACTCCTGCCATAATCACCTGTCCTTACCATGGAGGAGGCATGACTCACGGGCCTCTCATCTCTACTGCATGTCTGGCGTTTTTTGAAGGGCTACCTACCAACATCAAGTAGGGATATCGCGCAGAGGTGTATTATTTAGACAAAATGGGAATTCGATTTAAATTATTGATAGGTACAATCAGTAAAATGCGGTTGGTCATGCCATTCAACAACTCACCTACCTACACCTACTTACCTATCAACCTACATTAAGTAGTTATAACAGAAATAAGATCCTGCTCTAGAGTGCTAAGAACTATGAACTGAATAACTCCTGTCATTCCTTACCATGGGGGAGACATGACTAGGCCTCCTCTATGCAGGGCTGCCTTAGATTCGATTTAGATAATTGATACAATCAATAAAATGCGATTTGGTCATGGACTTACCTATAACAATAACCTATCTGTGATTAGCCTCCTCTAGAGTGCTAAGAACTATGAACTGAATAACTCCTGTCATAATCATAATAACCAAATGTAAAAGTCACATAATCTCACTAAATGAAAAGATATACTAATTAACAGAAGACAAAAAGTGAAAATATTAAATAACCTACTATGCGCTTGTGATTCAAATTCAAATGACTGTAGAGTGTTGTAATTTAAGAACTATGATACTGTATTATAACGATTTAGCATTAATTTATGAAATCATACATCACCCGTCCTTACCATGGGGGAGACATGGCTCACGGGCCTCTCTATCTCTAACTGCATGTCTGGCGTCATTTTTGAAGGGCTACCTACCTACCAACAACCTACATTAAATAGTTATAAAGAAATAGGGATCCTAGAGTGCTAAGAACTATGAACTGAATAACTCCTGTCATAATCACCCGTCCTTACCATGGGGGAGACATGACTCACGGGCCTCTCATCTCTACTGCATGTCTGGCGTTTTTTGAAGGGCTGCCTAACTGCCAACATCAAGTAGGGATACAGCGCAGAGGTGTATTATTTACACAAAATGGGAATTAGATTTAAATAATTGATACAATCAGTAAAATGCGATTGGTCATGCCATTCAACAACTCACCTACCTACGCCTACTTACCTATCACCCTACATTAAGTAGTTATAACCTACCTATCTGTGATTAGCCTGCTCTAGAGTGCTAAGAACTATGAACTGAATAACTCCTGTCATAATCACCCTTCCTTACCATGAGGGAGACATGACTCACGGGCCTCTCATCTCTACTACATGTTTGTAGTTTTTTGAAGGACTACTACCTACCTACCAACCAACATCAAGAAGAGATAACGTGCACAGGTGTGTTATTCAGACAAAATTAGAATTCAATTTAATAAAATGAATTAACAGGTAAAATGTGATCGGGAAACATTAAACGAAAAGGAACCATACTATTTCGGAACCAAACTGAGGACATTGTAATTCAAGTTTAAATGCCCAATTCAGCATTTCACCTACTTACCTACCTAATTACATGAAGTAGGTATAATGCTCAGTGGTACCTATGTGTGATTATCCGGATGTATAGAGTAGTTAGTACTAAGTAAGTAGGTACTGACTAACCCTTGTCATACACAATGGGTTCATAATTTAGGAAATTCATAACCTCTGTCATAATCACCCGTCCTTACCAAGTGGCATATATGACTCACGGCCCTCATATCTCTACTGCATGTCTAGATTTTTTATTTTTTTTTTAAAGGTCACCAAGTACTGCAAGGACTGTATCAAGTAGGATAGAGGTGTATTTTGATGATGTCATCAAAATCAGTTCAGATTTCAATATTTTTCGAAAATTTTGATTTTAAAATTTTTGGAGCCATTGCAGTAGCTTCATTTTCTACGAAAATTCCCTAAAATGCTACGAGTACTAAAACAAACAAAAGCTAATAATTAGATGTACAACTGCACAAAGGGTACAAAAATATTAGCGAGCCTATGTTGGTTGCCATGATTATTGATACGACGTTTACGTTTGAAGTTTGTTTACAACGATGATGGTTGATCAATTTTCTATTGATTAAGTTGAAAAGATGAGAAAACTATTGAAAAGTGGTATGGAAAAACTAATAACGTCGATGTAATTTGAGTGGTTAGTAGTTTGGAATGATGATGTTGGATGGATCGAAACGTAAGACTATTTCAGAGTTGCGAATGAAGGTATGCATTCTTGCACACCTTTCGTCATATATTTTTTAGCGAACGGAATCACCCAGAAATCCGGTCCGTTGACCTCCCAGCGGGCTTTTGTTTTCTAAGTAAGTATTTTCGCCACTCAAGCCCCATCCCTTTTACATGATGTCGATGAGGTTTAATCTCCTCACGGAATTCCTTCGACATGCAAAAAACATTCTCCGCTTATCTCTTGACAACGAAGCGTCTTCCTTTGTTTCGCGACGCGGGGGCGACCTTGCGGCCGCCTCGGAGTGGGAAACGTTGAAAGGTCGAAAATCAATTAAACGAAAGCTCCGGAACATGAAGAAGGAACGCATCTGACACAAAAAGGTCCAAAATTGAAATACTATCTAGGTATACAGAATTCATTAGACATGGCTACAGAATTCATAACAACATGGCTCCCCTTATAGACTACCTATACAGAATTCATAGCAACATGGCTCCAATAGAGTCGTGTCACTTCCAACGCATCTGACGCAAAAAGATCCAAAATCGAAATACTACGTATCTATACAGAATTCATTAGACATGGCTGCAGAATTCATAGCAACATGGCTCCCCTGTATAGACTATCTATACAGAACTCATAGCAACATGGCTCCCCTTGGAGTAGTGCCACTTCCAACGCATCTGATGCAAAAAGATCCAAAATAGAAATACTATCGACACAGAATTCATTAGACATGGCTTCAGAATTCATAGCAACATGGCTCCCATGTATAGACTATCTATACAGAATTCATTGCAATATGGCTGCAGAATTCATAGCAACATAACTCCCCTTGGAGTCGTGCCAATATCAGTGTCCCTTAAAACACCGTGTTCAATGCGGCTAATGACCTTTCTGGTTGAGATGCGGCTTGAACCTTGATTAAAAAAAAAAAATATATATATATATATATATATATATATATATATATATATATATATATATATACAAAATTCATTATATTTAATTTGCGACGGTAACTTGTAGTCGAGTGGGAGGAACTAGCTACGTCAATAACAACCAATTTCAGGTTTGGCAGGTGCAATGGTTACCTATTTCAACAAAATTAGTAGGATGACATTCTGAGACTTGTACCCGAATACCTTCGAACAAAATCGGACTGCGCATGCGCGAAAAATGCTATCGGTTAGCGGTCCATTCGTTGTACGAATAGAAAAACCATATTCGGAGCTCAAGGGAAACCTACAATGCTATAATCAATTTTTTTTAGTTCCTATTTCAAGGTGGATTGTCACGCGCAAAGTAATATTCGTGATTTTCAAAAAAATGTGGATGGTTTGGAGTAGCATTAAGCATTACTTGGTACTAATTATGAAAATTACTGTAACTGATGGGATAACGTTCCATCTGCACACGTGCAAGGTTTCAACATACATCCAGCTGATTGTCTAGAATTTCGTCAAAAATATTGCTCTATCCCAGCTGTCCCTAGAGCCAAACCCTGAGTGTTTGAATTACATAGGTAAATTGTCCAGAAACTGGACAAATCAGCACATTCTGCATTCCTGCTGCCCTATGATTAGTACCAACGATTCATTGATTCTTCCAAATTGAGACTCTTTTCACGAAATATGTATAGTAGGTCAACATATTACCAGGAAATTGTGCGAATCAGCACATTTTGCACCCCTACAGCCTTATGATTAGTACTAAGGACTTTCCTTTCCAAAATGTGACTCTCCTCGCCGAATTCGATTTGCAAACTTAGTTGTAAAAGGATCTACATGCTCCAGACCATCAGCTTTTGGCGTCGGAAGTCAACCAAACACTCTCCTCAACAAATTAGATCTGCAATTTTAGTTGTAGATGGATCTAATACGAAATATGTATATTAGGTCACCATACTACCTGGAAATTGGACAAATCTATCGTTTTTACCAAATCTGATTTTGAGCTGGTTATATACAGCTGTATAGCAGTATCTTGTATCTTATATACAGTAGCTGGATAGATCTACAGTACCAAATGCAAATCTGCATGATTTGAACCATATACTATTTTTTCTGAAGAAACTGGACAAATAAGCAGATTCTGCATTCCTACTGCCGCCCCATGGTTAGTACCAAGGATTCATTGATTCTTCCAAATTGAGACTCTTTCACCAAATCTGCCAAGAGTGTTTGGATTACATCAGTAAATTGTCCACAAAACTTGACAAATCAACACATTCTGCTTCCTACTGCCCTACGATTAGTACCAACGATTCATTGATTCTTCCAAATTTAGACTCTTTTAACCAAATCTGCCCAGAGTGTTTGGATTACATCAGTAAATTGTCGAGAAACTGGACAAATCAGCACGTTCTGCATTCCTACTGCACTATGATTAGTACCAAGGATTCATTGATTCTACCAAATTGAGACTTTTTTCACCAAATCTGCCAAGAGTTTTTGAATTTCCTCGGTAAAATGTCCAGAAACCGGAAATAACTAGCGGATTCTGCATTCCTACTGCTCTATGACTCGTTTATGCCTAGTGTGATTCGAAGCTGGTTATAGATAGATCTACAGTCCCAAATGCAAATATCCATGATCTGAATCGAATACTATTTTTCCTGAAGAAACTGGACAAACTAGCAGATTCTGCATTCCTACAGCTCTATGATTAGTACCAACAATTAATTAGTTCTCCAAATTGAATCAGGAATTTTGCTGTACCCCAGTTGTCCCTAGAGCCAAATCCTGAGTGTTTGAATTACATCGGTAAATGATCAGCATCTGAAATTACATGAATTACATCTGAAACTGGAAAAATCAGCACATTCTGCACTCCTACTGCCCTATGATTAGTACCAAAGATTCATTGATTCTTCCAAATTTAGACTCTTTTAACCAAATCTGCAGAGATTGTTTGAATTTCATCGGTAAAATGCCCAGAAACTGGACCAATCAGCACATTCTGCACTCCAACAATCTATGATTTGTACCAAGGACTTTTCTTCCTAAATTTAGACTCGTTTTTACCAAATCTGATTCGAAGCTGGTAATAGATAGATCTACAGTCCCAAATGCAAATATGCATGATTTGAATCGAATACTATTTTTCCTGAAAAACTGGAAAAATCAGCACATTCTGTACTCCTACTGCCCTATGATTAGTACCAACGATCCATTGATTCTTCCAAATTGAGACTCTTTCACCAAATCTGCCAAGAGTGTTTGGATTACATCAGTAAATTGTCCACAAAACTTAACAAATCAACACTTTCTGCTTCCTACTGCCCTACGATTAGTACCAACGATTCATTGATTCTTCCAAATTTAGACTCTTTTAACCAAATCTGCCCAGAGTGTTTGGATTACATTAGTAAATTGTCCAGAAACTGGACAAATCAGCACATTCTGCATTCCTAGTGCCCTATGATTAGGATTCATTGATTCTACCAAAATTGAGACTTTTTTGACCAAATCTGCCAAGAGTGTTTGGATAGATCTACAGTCCCAAATTCAGATATGCATATATGATATACGTTGATGATTGTCATGTATGATTTGAATCATATACTATTTTTCCTGAAGAAACTGGACAAACTAACAGATTCTGCATTCCTACTGCCCTATGATTAGTACCAACGATTCATTGATTCTTCCTTCATCAAATCTGTTCGAGTGTCTTAGTTAAATAGGCGTACGCGTTCTTTCGTTCTTTGATTTGCATCCATCCACACCCCCTGGCGGACGGCCGTCAGCTAACAGCCCAGCTCTCCGACAATGTCGAAGTTTTTAAAGCCCCCCCGTTCTGAAATAGGCTGCCTCCTCCCCTCAGGCTCAGCGTTTTTACACTCGCGAAGGAGTCAGGAAGGTTTGGTATATCGTTCCGGAAGATTTTACGACTTTACCGTCCACAGTAAAAGCTGCCTCCCCCCCTCCCAGCCACAGTCAGTTTGAATGCCTGCGTTAAGGCCCTGGAGGAGAGAAGTTATCCCTCAAAGTATAGGGCAAAATCTGGTTGAGGGAAGGGTTTTGCGCTCGGCCGAGAGAGGAGCAGCCCAGAGAGCCTTTCGCATAAGTTTAAACTTTTACTGACCCTCCCGCTGGAGGCCCCTCTACGATCTAGAAGACGCATAATGCGAGGTGGAGGGCGAGGGGGGACTTGCAAAGTGTAGAAAATACCTACGGCGTGGAAAATACAGAGGGAAGAGAAACCAGCTATAACTACTCGCTGCTGTATGTAGGATGTGAGGAGCCAATATGAGCGCAGTTTTGTGCTCAACAAGTGGACTTGAGGAGATCAGTGTTGACAAACTTTTTGAGTGAAACTACACTAACAAAATGGAAGAAATGAATATTTTAAAGAGTTTTTGCGAAAACAGCGTTTTTTTCTTCAAGAATCCACATTTCTCTACTTTATGCCAACCATTTCTAATTTTTGGTCATGTTTTACAAAATTCATACGGCATGGAAATAGCTGAGAAAAGGAAGAGATAAACAAGCTATACCTACTAGATGTAGTTTTCAAATTTAATCGCAGTTTTGATCATAACAACCGCTCTTTAGTAAGCAGATGAGTTGACAAACTTGATGAGTGGAACTTGATCAAAAAATGGTGCAAAGCGCAGTTCTATTTCGTAATCAAGATATGATATTTCAAGACTTCATCTTAACCAATTATTATCGTTGACCATATTATGAATGATAGAAGAAGTCTAGAAGATCTAGAAGACGCATAATGCGAGGTGCAGGGCGAGGGGGGGACTTGCAAAGTGTAGAAAATACCTACGGCGTGGAAATAGCAGAGGGAAGAGATACAAGCAATAACTACTCGCTGCTGTATGTAGGATGTGAGTAGCCAATTTCTCAATATGAGAGCAGTTTTGTGCTCAACTAGTGGGCTTAACTACACAAGTTAGCTCCCGATCAGTGTTTAGAAACTTTTTGAGTGAAACTACACCAACAAAAGGGAGAAAATTTCATTTTTCAAAGATTTTTTGCGAAAACAGCGTTTTTTTATCTTCAAGAATCCACATTTCTCTACTTTATGTCAACCAATTCTAGTTGTTGGTCATTTTTTACAACATTCCTTCGGCATGGAAATAGCAGAGGGAAGAGATACAAGCTATAACTACTCGCTGCTGTATGTAGGATGTGGGTAGCCGATTTGTCAATATGAGCGCAGTTTTGTGCACAACAAGTGGGCTTTAATACACAAGTTAGCTCCAGATCAGTTGACAAACTTTTTGAGTGATACTAGACCAGCAAAATGGAGAAAATTTCATATTGTAAAGATTTTTTGCTAAAACAGCGTTTTTTTACCTTCAAGAATCCACATTTCTCTACTTTATGTCAACCAATTCTAATTGTTGGTCATGTTTTACAAAATTCCTACGGCATGGAAATAACTGAGACCATCAGGAAGACAAACAAGCTATACCTACTATATGTGGGATATAGGAGTTATAATCGTTGACCAAATTATGAATGATAGAAGGAGTCTATCGCATAAGTTTAAACTTTTACTGACCCTCCCGCTGGAGGCCCCTCTACGATCTAGAAGACGCATAATGCGAGGTGGAGGGAGAGGGGGGACTTGCAAAGTGTAGAAAATACCTACGGCGTGGAAAATACAGAGGGAAGAGAAACCAGCTATAACTACTCGCTGCTGTATGTAGGATGTGAGTAGCCGATTTGTCAATATGAGCGCAGTTTTGTGCTCAACAAGTGGTCTTCAATACACAAGTTAGCTCCAGATCAGTGTTGACATACTTTTGGAGTGAAACTAGACCAACAAAATAGAACTCAAAATCTACGATTTTAAAAGATTTTTGGAAAACAGTGATTTTTATCTTCAAGGATCCACATTTCTCAATTTTATGTCAACCAATTCTAATTGTTGAACATGTTTGACAACATTCCTACGGTATGGAAATAGCTGAAACATGGCGGAGATACTTAAACAAGCTATACCTACTACACGTGGGACTTAGGAGGCGATGATTTTTAAAATTATGCACAGGTTGGCTTCACATTAATGTTTAAAAAGTTTATGTTGAAATCTAGACCAAAAAATTACTGTAGGCGCTTTTTTCCATCTCATTCCGTCCTCAAATATGTGATTTTGTCAAAGATATGCCAACAAAAACTAAGTTCATTTCCTTAAACCCCTTATTTCACTACTTTATGTCAATCAATTTGAATTGATGGCCATATTTTAGAGAAAACCACATACCATCTGGGAGTGAAACAAGCAATTCCTTCTAGATGTAGTTTTCAAATTTAATCGCAGTTTTGATCACAACAAGTTGCGCTCTTTAGTAAGCAGATGAGAGTTGATGAACTTTATGAGTGGATCAAAAAATGGCGCAAAGTGTAGTTCTCTATCTTATTTCCTAACCACGAAATGTGATTTTATGAGGGTTTTTGAAGAAAACCTAGTTTTGTTTACCTTTCCAAATAATATTTCACGACTTCATCTTAACCAATTATAATCGTTGACCATATTATGAATGATAGAAGAAGTCTATCGCATAAGTTTAAACTTTTACTGACCCTCCCGCTGGAGGCCCCTCTACGATCTAGAAGACGCATAATGCGAGGTGGAGGGCGAGGGGGGACTTGCAAAGTGTAGAAAATACCTACGGCGTGGAAAATACAGAGGGAAGAGAAACCAGCTATAACTACTCGTTGCTGTATGTAGGATGTGAGTAGCCGATTTGTCAATATGAGCACAGTTTTGTGCTCAACAAGTGGGCTTTGATACACAAGTTAGGTCCTGATCAGTTTTGACATACTTTTTGAGTGAATTTTTGAAAATCAAATTTAAAATTTTTTACGTTTATGTTGGTAACGATGTTTTTTTCGTATGTTTTACTTAGTTCGCTGGCGACGGTAATTATAAACTGAAATACGAGTAAATTTTGCTCAAGTGTTGAGTGTCTTTACGGAAGTTAAAGATTAGGAAGTTTGTTCCTACAATTTTGAAATTTTTGAAGTCCATAGTATGTCCTAAAGATCTGCAATTCGTTGTCGAGTTGAAGGTTTGTTCTGAGTGTTTCTTTGAAGTGTGCTATGTATAGTTTGGTCTAACATTGCTATGATATTTCATCATATGCATGTGATCCAAGGGTGGCGTGAGAATTGATTGCCAAATATTCTCACTCATTCGCCTTGACTCGACACGATTCCTCTGTCATGCGAGGGAAAAAGTTGTTAGAAACTATGTTGAAATCTAACCTTCAATAAATTAAAGGAGATCCTTCAGGTTATAGGTTTTACCTGAGGACGAAATTTGGTTTATAATTTTCAGTAAGTTTACGTTTCAGGTTGCGTAGAAACCACAAACTAAAAACAATGGGTTACAGTGCCGCATCCTTCCGTACAGCTACGTTAACGGATAGCAATCCTGAAAACGCTGCAAATTATTACACAATGGTTTATTATTTCTGTAACAGGTAGCCCTTCCACGCAGATCATTGGTCTATAATTATTAAACCCTATATATAAACAGAGTGTTCCTGGTTACTACGGTATTCTAATACGGAGCTACGTGAATCAAGGGAAAATCAAAATTTTGCTAACACGCTGGCTGTGACTACGGAGTCTACGTAGTGTTTCACGCGTCTTCATATGTCGTCTCTAATCAAATGTTTTGTAACGTGACTGACGCTTATTCCAACATTCGTCATCTTGTAGTTCACCGACTATGTTTTCATTCAACCTGATCTCAGTTTCCATCCATCATCGACCCATCCTGTTGTTTTATGGTTTTGTTTTCGACTCGTAATGATATTTGGAAAGTGAACCTTTGTATTCTGCCAAGAAATTTTTTTTTACCCCTGTCTCAAAATTTGTTGGTTACGTTTCAAGATACGTAGATGATACGTAGATTTAAAAAATCGAATGTGGAGTCACGTGTTATAAATTCACAGAGCAACTTTCCAGCGAACGATGTTTGTGGGATGGGAAACCAGGAAGTTATTTATTATACTCTCTTTGGCAATGATTGGTAGTAGGTGAAAAAAAGTGTGACATTTTTTGCTGTCGGACGAAAATTTTGAATCATCCCCAGACTAAGAAATCCATGTTAGGAAAAATGTATTTCAACAAATAGCTTCAGATCACAAGTTGATAAAATATTAAATAAAAAGGTCTTGCAGCAAATATCGTATGGGTGACTTTTTGTAAATTATCGTATTGCATTTAGGTTAAATTGTTATGGTATTTGAGCACTTCGAGGGCAATGAAATTGTTAAATGTAAGTAGACTACATATAAGTAGTCTATTTTTTCCTTTAAATTGTACGTTTTTTGTTTTAGAAGCAATAAAGGTACAATTAAATGACAAGAAAACTTAAAAAATTTGAATTTGATATTTTTTGTCCGGGAAATCTGACGTTCGGTCAGGGAAAAGTCAGAGAAATGTCAGGGAAATTAAAAAATTTCCGTTTGAAATAGGAAATTCATGGAATTTGAATGAATGGAATTTTGAAATTTCCAATAGGAAATGGGACTATTACTATCTAATTATAGTAAAGTGAAGGTGCGTCATTTTATTTATGTTTTCTATTTCATTTGTAAGTAATACTGCAAGAAATGAATTGTTTAATGTATTTACCTATGTATTTCCCCCTAAAAATAAATTAATTAGTAAATAGCGATATGGATTTAATGTATATATACTGACTGGGTCGTAACCTAAGCTGACGCCTATCGAAAATCTTGACGCATGAAGTTCGACAGCCGAAAAAAAAAAAACATCGCGTAGGTTTCGATCCCGAATATCTTCCGAATGGAGACGTGATGGCCGTGGAAGGGAAGAACGAGAGGAGGGGGAGGTTTCAAAGGGGTTACCCCTTCCCCTCTGAAAGCGGGGAAATTCGAGAGGGGAAATACGAGAGGGGAAGGGCGGTTTGGGGGGGGGGGGGGGGGGGGGGCTCCGGTTTGTGTCAAAAGACTTACCACACCTTCCAGACGGAATTAATGACCCCTCTCCCCCTCCACACAACCCCCCATTACCTCCCCTCATTCTGAATTACCTTCCCCTCCTCTCATAACCTGTTCCTAATATACCTACCCGTATAACCGCATAACAGTAAAACCTTCCTTTTTTTGTTTTGTTTTTTAATTTTAGTTCGCTTTTCTCTTATTTCAATACTATAAGTATATGGCAAATAGGACCATATATATAACACATACGTATTTTTTTAAAAACCTCCACGTTCTTAATCTTTCACATGGTTTTAAAGACTGCGTATGATTTCATAAAAAGAAACGACAAAAATAGCATCTCTTTTGACTTCTTTTTTATCCTCGGTACGTGTATATGCAAATCTTTTGGGGGAAGAGGGGCTCAGGGCTATCATAAGAGGGGCCATATGAGGGTGGGGGGTGGCTAAGGGGGGGATCGTAATAAGGGGGACCCCGCCTAGCGAACCTCCTCTTTTCGTTCTTCGATTTAAATAACCCGCCCATCCCCTTAATTCTAAGGGGAGGAGCTTAAAGTTCGGCGCCCCAGCGTTGCCAAGACTTCGAAGTTGTCGTTGAGGTCCCGAAAAATGCTTTCGATTTTACAGGATGTTCACACTTAACATTGTTCACCTCTTAGGGGTCGATTCTAAATTCAATTTCCAACAAAAACAAAAGAAACGTTCACTATAATTAAACTCGTTGAAACTGAAATGTAAAATGTAACTGAATTGTGGCT
Organism: Adelphocoris suturalis; assembly: GCA_030762985.1. Classification (NCBI taxonomy): domain Eukaryota; kingdom Metazoa; phylum Arthropoda; class Insecta; order Hemiptera; family Miridae; genus Adelphocoris; species Adelphocoris suturalis. The sequence continues at coordinate 3,354,070 of JAUMHS010000014.1, read as the reverse complement.
TAGAGAATGTATCAAAACACAAACGGTGGGTACAGCTTTCGTACGAGTACGCAACCACGAGGGACATTTTATGTATTTGCGCCCCCTCCCATTATTCACGCATATTCACGCGTCTTAAAATTATGTCTTTACTTATATAGAGCTTGCAATCGTGTTCACAATATAAATTATTGTGTGTAAACTGAGACTGTGTGTTAACAATTATTTAAACAATCACGCTCATACCGCAGCTTGTCGGCCACGCACTCCGCAGTGGTTAACGTAATATGGTTAGGTAAATCGAGAGCTATCCAACAAATGGTGAACGATTTTTGTAAGATGATAGGTAACTGGCGAAGTTAAAGTTCCGTAGCATCGAATCGGTTGTACGAGAAAATCATTAGAAAATTTTCAAAACGCTATCTTCGTCACACCGTAACGTCCCACTTTTTGAGTTATGTGCCATAGTAAAGACATAAAATGTCAAAAACTCCTCATTGCAATTTGAGCATGGAACATGCTTTAGCCTTGGACTAACTAGCGAAAAACGTTACGCGGATGTGTCACGAAATTTTTTCTTTGGATTTTCACGTAGAACCTAGCCGTTGATGGAGAAATAAAACTTCTGTAGTTTTCACCGGACAAAAATCCTTTTCCATTCGTTGGAAAGCTCTCTATTGATCACGCATTTCTTTCGTACTTGTTCTTCTATTCAAGTTGTAGTTTCATATTTATTTATGTTATATATGGCCGAAGGGCCGAATTTTACACAGAATGTGTTTTAGCCATGGACTAACTAGCCGAAAATGGAACGCGGGATGGTAACGAAATGTGTGACGGATGATTTTCACGTACAACCGAGTCGTTGCTAGGGAAATGGTACTTCGTCGTTTTTCATCCCACAAAATTCGTTGACCATTCGTTCGAAAGCTCTCGATTTATCCAACAATATTATGTTAACTACTGCGAAGTGCGTGTCCAACAAACTGAGTTATGAGCATGGTTATATAAATAATTGTTTACACACAGGTGATCATTCTCAATAATTGATATTTGAACATGATTGCAACCGCTTGTTAATTTCTGATGATTTCATTGAGCTTGTGTTTCGATGATTTGATTCATAGCAGGTGATCTGAGTATTACGAAAACGGTTTGATTTGTGAAGCGGAGGTTAAATAATTTGAATAGGTAATTTCTATACTTTACACTCTAGGAAGCTGTAATTTCGTTTGTAGCCTCTTTAGGACATTTACTTGACGATTTCTCAGGGTCCGGATCAGATGTGTGGCTCTTAAAGCTAATTTCTATGCTTTACACTCTAGGAAGCTGTAATTTCGTATGTAGCCTCTTTAGGAAATTTACTTGACGATGCTCAGGGTCCGGATCAGATGTGTGGCTCTTAAAGCTAATTTCTATGCTTTACACTCTAGGAAGCTGTAATTTCGTATGTAGCCTCTTTAGGACATTTACTTGACGATGCTCAGGGTCCGGATCAGATGTGTGGCTCTTAAAGCTAATTTCTATGCTTTACACTCTAGGAAGCTGTAATTTCGTATGTAGCCTCTTTAGGACATTTACTTGACGATGTCCAGGGGCCGGATCAGATGAGTGGCTTTTAAAGCTAATTTCTATACTTTACACTCTAGGAAGCTGTAATTTCGTATGTAGCCTCTTTAGGACATTTACTTGATAAATCGCTCTTGATTTATCACGAATTTATTTCGTATTTTTTTCGTAGTTTCATACTATAACTATATAAATTGAGGTTATAAATGAATAGTAAACAATGACGCTTGTTTGGTTGTCACTTGGCTGCGCGACAACGCAAACACATTCTGTTGTTTCAATAATTTCGTCCGAAGTATGTAATAGAGGGTAACCGGGGGTCCAGGGGGCTTGCCCCCTGGCGAGGCGCGGAGCGCCGAGTTTTAAACCATT
>JAUMHS010000014.1:3197675-3352050 GCA_030762985.1 Adelphocoris suturalis | reverse complement strand
AGGGGTGCCCCCCCCCCACCCCAAGCGCAACGACTCGAGCCCCCCCCCCCCCCCCCCCCCCAACTAAAGTATTTATTAAATAGGTAATGTAAATGATACACTGATGTGATAAAGAATGTTGTATTTCTTGTTTTACAAATGTAAGTAATTAATTTTTAATTGACAGTAAAACAAGTACAATAAGTATATGTAGAATTTCAATTATCTACAGTTACAACACAAACCTTACATCACTACAATGGCCACATCTCCCCTAACTTACAATGTAATCTTAAAAATAGATAAATCGCTGGAAAGAGCGTTAAATTTCCCAACTCCCTAAGGCACTTTAATTCCTTTTACAGTTGGTAACGTAGGCAAAAAAAAGTGGAATAAACATGTAAATTGCTACCTTTTTGAAAATTACTACTTTTTTAAGGTGCGTTAAGTATTAAAACAATACTGTAAAACGCGTTGCAGCAAAAACTTGCCCGAAATTTAAGCTCTCCAATGGTGTGATCAATTTTTATTTTACTTTGTTGATTTGGGGAGAAAAGTATGTTTGTATGTTGAAAAATGTGGATTTTTTAAATTAAATCGGGGGTTTTCATGAAAAATGACCCCCCCCCCCCCCCCCCCCCCCTAAGAAATCCTAGTTTGGGGTGGATTTCTACGTATTTTTCACGCTGATTCGAATGGTAACACTAGCAGATTTCTCCAACCCCGTTAAAACCCCCGTATAACATGACCGCTGTCATTATGGCTCTCACAACGCATGCGCACAATACCTGTTTCTACAACATACTATCCAATAAAGTAATTCGAATTGAAAACAGCTGACGCTAGCAAATTATTAGTATAAATCTTATTACTTGTTCATACAAAAATTAAAAAAATACTCATTTTTCTAACCCCCCCCCCCCCCTCCCCCCAAAATTTTAACGACGCAGTTTGCAATGAGCAATGTTTTCCTACATTGACCACAGCTTGGAGAGTGGCGTCACCTGATCGACTTATCTTCAGAGTCATTTTTCAACTATTTCCGGATGAAGAATAGCACCTTTCAATATATTCATTCAAAGGTCGAGGGCCGGTTATCTCGGACCTCCAATTTCAGGGAAATCAAATGGCGTCTTCATTTCTGCTCCAATTTCATACCAAAATTTAACTTGAACGTTTCTCAAGTGGTACTGCGGTAACTTTTGATTCCACAGGGGTGGTCGCTCCTGCACTAAAACAATCAATTTGTCGGCATCCATTTCGCTTGTTGACGCGTTGAAAAACAAACTGGTTTGATTCTCGTCGCGTTCGCCCCTTTTCGCCACACTTCGCTCAACCACAGCGCTTGCAGCGGACGGCCTCTCACTTAACACAGTGTGTTTGAAGGGAGGCGAACCGTTCGCGCGAATTCGCCTCTTTTCGCCTGTTCGCCTCTCGCGCGAATCACGTCCACTGGACGGACAGCCCATTGGCTGCAGGAAGAACTTTTTGTTTGATATATGGATAGGTTTATTAAAGTCATGTTTGATTGCATCTCTTATTGACAATTGTCACACATTTGTTTTTGACAAATAAATGAATAAACTAAACTAATTATAGTTAATATTAATGAAGCATCAAACTCTGTTCGAATAGGTGGAGAAACTCTACAATCCGAACGTCTGGCTGGACGCAGCCACTCAAGTCTTCTACTCCTTCGGCCTCGCGTTTGGCTCACTCATCGCCTTCGGCTCGTACAATCCACCGAAGAACAACTGCGTCCGTGACGTCATACTTGTGTCGGTTTGCAACGCCTTCACAGCCATTTACGCGTCCCTGGTCGTTTTCGCCATTTTGGGCTTCAAAGCGATGCTCTCATTCGACAAGTGCCTCGAACGGTAAGTTAATAATAATAGATTCAAGATTCTTTATTTTGTCACAACAAGAAAATATAAAAAGTTCCAGTCATGCAGCATGATCGTATGAGCGAATTTTCATAAATGGCCGTATTATATTTGTGTTAAATTCTGTTGAAATTTGAGCATCTTGGGGACAAATAAAAATTTTATTATACATTTTATAGCAAACTAACTTTTTTTCAGTAATATTCCAATGAACAAACGATTTTGTGGATTTTTACAATTTTTTCAAGAGTTCCTATCGATTTTTAGCTTATTTTAATGAAATTTAAGTACATTTTTCAGTACTATTTGTGCTTAAATTTTTGAATGTCCTAGTTCATGTTCGATTAATTTTTTTCGAGTAGCATTGTGCTAAAAAATAGAAATTTGTTAATTTTTAGCGGTTTTTTTGCCTTTTCTAGTGATTTTTTTAAGTACGTTTTTTGAAAATATGACCAATTTAATGTGCTCAAAAGTGTTGTCCAACAAACTCATCCTTTATTTTTGAAATGCTTGATTTTTTGGCGAATGAACGATGTTTTTATCTCAATTCTATCGAGAGTTATCGTCTGGAATGACATATATATAAATATATATATATATATATATATACATATAAATATATATATATATATATATACATATAAAAAGCGTTAAAATTCAGGGAATCATTTCAGAATGCCTCAAAACAGATTTCGATGAAGAAAATTTTTGAAAAATTTTTTTTTTAAATTTTTGGAGCCATTGCAATAGCTTCATTTTCTAAGAAAATTCGCTAAAAGTCATGCAGCATGATCGTATGGGTGAATTTTGGTAAATTATCGTATCACATTTAGGTTAAGTGTTATGACATTTGACCACTTCGAGTGCAATGAAATTGTTAATTATAAATAATGTTTTTTCTCTTTAAATTATTCGATTTTCGTTTTTATAAGCATTAAAGGTACAATAAAATGACGAGAAAACAAAAAAAATTTTTTTGAAATTGATATTTTTTGTCAGGGAAATCTGAATTTTGGTCAGGGAAATGTCAGGGATATTAAAAATTTCTCCAAGGACCGGCTCTGTCTCGTGTTAATCTGATCATAAATACTCAACCTCAGATATTCTCTTGTCAATCTATTCATAGATATGTACTCAGATATTCTTCTCTTGATCTCTTCTCGGACACTCATCCATACCAATTTATTTTTCAGCAATAAAATCATGTTCGACCAAATGAGCGACGCTGAAAGAGCCAATCTTCCAATCCACATTGGGGAACACGTGGAACATCTCGAGCCTTTGAAGGAAGCTGTTCACGGTTTCGAAGTTTGTGATCTCTCCAAAAATTTGGACCAGGTAAGCGTCAATTGAATTCAATTTGATTGTATAACCCGTAGGTATTACAAGGAATTCCTTAAATACATTATTAAAAATACCACATGATATCTTGCCTACATTTCTACCTCAACAAACAATGTTGGACTTTTAGTATGATGTATCAAATAATTACTTATACAGGGTGATTCCCTCGCAGATGCAAAAAAAATTTGGGTGAAACTACATCAAAAATGGAGTAAAATGCCGCCAACCGCATATTTTTATCTCAATCCGTACTCGAGATATGATTTTTTAAAGGTTTTTTTCAGGAATACCGTGTTTTTTCATTTTAAACTCGGATTTCTCCACTTTGCCTCATTTAATTTTAACTTTCAACCTCATTTTCGGTATCAGCATTAAATTTCCTATAAGAATAGTGTACTTGGGTTCTTAAAAAGTACCATCCGAAGACCCTCACATCAGCTCAAACATTGACGATTTTGAAAAAATAATATTTCTGAAAATCTTTAAAACTTTACTACTCTTTTAAAAAGAATCCTGGAAACTGGCGAATCTCATGAAAACTGCTTCATCTAATATGCTTTCCAACGGTATTATCAATTTTACTTTTATTTTGTTATTTAGGGGAGAAAATTATGTTTCAATGTTAGAAAATGTGGGCTTTTCAATGAAATTGTTGGTTTTCTCGAAAGATGACCCTCCATGAACCAACGAGTATGGGGTCGGTTTCTATGTATTTTTTCTCGCTGGATCGAATGGAAACTCTTGCAGATCTCTCAACTACGTTATAATCGAGTTTTACACTTTAATTAACTAGTTTTACCTCAAAACACACATACATTTAATCGTAACAAACAACTAAACATTTGCGATTTTGAGTGTAAAACTCGGTTATAACGGAGTTGGAGGGATCATAAATGTTGCCATTCGATACAGCGTGAAAAAATACATAGAAACCGACTACATACTCATGGAGGGTCATCTTTCGAGAAAACCAACAATTTCATTGAAAAACCCACATTTTTTAACATTAAATCATAATTGTCTCCACTAAATAACAAAATAAAACTAAACTTGATTATACCGTTGGGAAGAGTATTAGAAGAAGCAGTTTTCATGAGATTCCCCAGTTTCCAGGATTCGTTTTGGAAGAGTAGTAAAGTTTTAAAGATTTTCAGAAATATTCTTTTTTCAAAATCGTCAATGTTTGAGCTGATGTGAGGGCCTTTGGATGGTACTTTTTAAGAACCCAAGTACACTATTCGTATAGTAAATTTAATGCTGATTCCGAAAGTGTGGTCAAAAGTTAAAATTGAATGAAGTAAGAGGTGGAGAAAGTTGAGTTTAAAACGAAAAAAAAAAAAAAAACACGGTTTTCCTGAAAAACCTTTAAAAAATCATATCTCGAGAACGGATTGAGATAAAAATATGCAGTTGGCGGCATTTTACTCCATTTTTGATGTAGTTTCACCCAAATGTTTTTTTGCATCTGCGAGGGAATCACCCTGTATAGGTTTACATATTTTACGTCTAATAAATGAGCACTGCATAGTTAACATAGATAACAATCAATAATGCATACACCCCACTGCCAAATTTCAATAATAATCCCGATTCATAGCCAAAATTTCCAAAGCGGTGTTGATGTTCGTTCTATCTCTTGTGGATTTTCATCTTCTTCTTGACCTGTTTTCTGGAAATGTTGGGAGGGGACGGAGGAGGAGTATTCAGATTAATCTCCACTTCTGACCCAGTAGATGCAGGAATCCTCCAACGTACTCCGTCCATAGTGAATGACAAGTTTTTTTTTCCATCAACCAGTAGTGTCGTAGAACTCGGATGTATTAAATTGGGTTTCCTTGAAGTTGTAAATGTTCTGGCGTACTTTAGATTTAGAGAAATTATTAGCAAAATGAATGTGAACTGGTCTACTTCTAGAAGGTTGAATGGTGACTAAATGTCTTACACCTATAACTTGGCACAGATCATTGATCTGTAAGGGGGGTAGTTTCCATGACACGTCATGTGCCTAATTTAAAAAAGTAAACACTTTGGAAATAATGAATTATTCATTCATTTTGGGTTGCAGGGAACTGAAGGCACAGGGCTGGCGACAGGGCAAACGTGCGCAATTGACATCAGCTTCGTTATTTCAAATGGGAATCCCCATTTTGACATGGATATGTCTTTTGGCTGGGGGTCAAGGAATTTTTCGCGACACTTTTTTTTCCCGACCGACACTTTTTTTCCCGACCGACACTTTATTTCCCGACCGGCACATTTTCTATTGATTTTCACGTACAACCAAGGCGTTACTAGGGAAGAGTAACTCCCATAGTTTTCATAGTAGGAAAATCGTTCGCCACTTTTTGGAATGCTCTCATTTTACCACGACATTTTATGACCTCTAAGCCATTGTAGTGTCAAGGAATGCTGATTTATTACTCTAAGTTAAAAACTAATATTGTTTTGTAACCATAATGGAATAATCTTGTGAAAAGAAGGCACTACATGGTTGGTATACAATTGAGTAGTAGGTACCTACTGGTAAGCAGTAGGTACTAGACATATCCATGATCTTTTGTTTTTCCCATCAAGGGAGAAATTTTTGTCATGGATATGTCTTTTGGCTGGGAGTTTTCTTTCAAATTTGTGAAAATTCATAGAAAATTGAGAACTTGTCAAGGGGTGCATAGAGCACAAAAGCGAATAATCACGTTTTGTATTAGTACCATAAAATTAGGACAACAATCAAGAAAAAACTATGGTTTAGGGCTTCATTCGCGTGATATTGGAAAACTGTGTTTCGAATTTTTGAAAATTTATGTAAAGTTGAAAAATGGTCTAACTCGCAAACCGTCAGATTATCACTCTAGGATACTCATATTACGCATAGATATAGATTCCATGAACTTGAGTTTATTAAAGATTTGAATTTTGCGTGAAATTTCATGAAGAAATCACCCATCTCTCGATTTTTTAGGTGCGCGCAAACTGGCGCAATTCCGCTCCAAAAGTGCGCAATTCCACTCTAAAAGTGCAATTTCTGAGTTTTTGTACTCATTTGCCACATATGATACATGATTTTGGAGTATAGTTTCGTGCTGGACCTCGTAATGATGTCCATTTATTGATATTTGGAACACCAACTTGGGAAAATAAAAATTGACCAGAATTGCTCTTTTCCAACACATTTCCACAAAGCACAAAGCGTACTAAAATGTAGGGTTTTCGGTGCGCGCAACCTAAAAAATCGAGTGATGGGTGATTTCTTCATGACATTTCACGCAGAATTCAAATCTGTAATAAAAAATGGGGGTTCTCATTTGGAATAACGAAATTTCTGGCAAAGTACACCTAACCGCATGATCAGCTGAGACAGCTCTACAGATAATTGCATGTCCATTTTATCCTACGATAATCAGCTGCAAGAACTCCGTTGCTATTTTTTCCTAAATATAAGCACTAGAATGATCAGCTGCGAGAGCTCTGTAGCTATTTTTTTGCCAACTGTATCCTACAATGGCCAGCTGAAAGATCTCTGTAGCAAATATCGTGTCTATTGTATGCTTAGCTAATCAGCTGAGAGACTGTTGTAGCTCATTTCGCGTCCATTCTATCCTTAGCTTATCAGCTGAAAGAGCTCTGTCGCTAATTTCGTGCCCATTAACATTAAGAAACTTAAATGCTTTCTTGTGAAAGGTTTTACTTTTAGCGAATTTTTGAAGAAAATTAAGCTATTGCTCTCGCCTCAAAATTTGTAGAATGTGAATTTTTGAAAAAAATTTATGCAGAAATCCGTTTCAGGCTATTCTGAATCATATTCTGAATTTTAACGCATTTTTTTATGTATGTATGTATGTATATATGTATGTGTAATTCCAGATGATAACTGTCCGTAGAATTGTGCTAGAAACTTCAAACAAATTTTAAAATGTTAAGGACACAAAACGAAAGTTCAAGTTCGTTGGCCAGCATGATCAGATTACATCTTCAGGTTGAAATTTTCAAAAATGTAGTCAAAAATTTCAAAATAGCCTGTTTTTTGCGATTTGTTGTACGAAATAATTTTTTCTGCATACTAACATGTGGTGTATTCGGAATCAGCGTGACATTTCCTATAATAATATGTATCAAGTTTTCAAAAATTTCAAAGTTGAAAAATCAGTCAAAAATCGAAATAATGCCGTTCGCTAGTTGTAAATTTCTCTACACAATCAATAGCGACTGAAATGTCGAAGATTTCTTCAAAAATTTGCTCATGGGGTCATGCTGCTTGACTGGACTTTTTGTTTACTAACTATAAAAAAGTAAGAAGTAGCACCTCGAAAAATTACGATCATTTTAGGAACAGGTTAGGAACTTTCATGCTTTCATACTCAAATTTTGATTTAATGACTGATTAGGAACCCGCATGCTCATTCAAATTTTAATTAAATACCTTCTCATTACAAATTGGATATAATTTTTTTCCCCATTTTGTACAGAAACCACTATTATATTATGTTCGTATTTGGGTTGCAGGCAGCTGAGGGCACGGGGCTGGCGTTCATCGTTTTCGCTCAAGCCATCGGCGAGATGCCGATGAGCCCGTTCTGGGCCCTGCTGTTCTTCACGATGCTCCTCAGCCTGGGCATCGGCTCTCAGATCGGCATCTTGGAGGGGATGCTCTGCACCATCTTTGACATTGACTTCTTCAAAAGGATATCCAAACCTTACCTCACTGGTAATAGAATAGAATCATTTATTGGCATATGAACAAAAATATATAGAAACGCTGCAAATTATTTCACAAAGGTTTATTATTTTTTCAATTGAGTATGATCGTAGTTTTAGTTGACTTGCGTACTTCATTAGGCCCGTCCAGACTCCTCGGCGTGTCCTATTTCGAGTTGCCACAACCTATACTTCTATAATTATATACGCATGTTTATATTTCTCGATTTGAGCTCCTATCTATTCAAATATTTATTGCCTTAATAATATCATTATCTAAGTACGTACGAAAAGTCGAGAGGATATGTTATTAAATATGCGTAGGAAAAGCATTGGTATTAACACACAAATATGACCTAGAAAAAACAAATATTCATGCCTCAAAGGAACGTGCAAGGTGCCGCGGCGCCTCCTCTCACTCCACCCCCCGCTCACCCCCCTCACCACCCACCGTGACCCCCTGCCAAGCGTGCCAGGCGTGCGTGCGTAAAAAAGACACTTTTTCGCCCGTTTTTGGCCCATAGCATCTATGCGAGTAAAGCGATCGGGATGGTTAAACGTTAGGACCAACTAGACCCCAAATGGAGTCTATGTGCGAAAGAACGGGTTTTTTAAGTAAATTCTTAGGCCTTTTATGGCCCAGACGGCGGACGGCGAACGGCGGACGGACATTTCAAATTTGGATTCTACGCACCTTGAAACGTAAAGTGACAAAGTTTGAGGGGGGGTTATAAACATTTTTTGCTACACGATCACATAGGCTTATTATTGGAAATAATAAACCAAAAGAAATACAAATACTTGTTGCGAATAAACATACGCCTGCCGGCTAAGAAGATCAAAGGAACTTGTGTAAACTGGCAGAGCCTAAACTCATCTAGCCGGTAGAGTATAGTACAATGCCATCAATTCAAAAGAGAAGAAAATTAAAATTTACAGAATACCTAGATATTATGAGAAAGAAATACATTTTGAAAGTAAAAACTTCTTGAAATGTTTCACACTAGTAAAATCCATAGGGTTTATATTATTATAGTTAAAACAATTTAATGGCTTGCACAAAAGAGCTCCGATTATAAAATTCAGCTCTAGTCAAGGGTAACCTTATGTTGCTGTTGCTAGCAGTTCTAGAATGTGGTAAATTAATTTATAAATTTATTGTAATACAGGATTTCGTGTGAAGAAGACATGAATAGTTTCTATTAATACACATTCTATGCAATTTTTATTGCATTTTCTTTAAAGAGGAAAAATGAGCTATTGTGTACACTTAGTCCGTTGATGTATATGTATGTTTGTATGTACTTATCTATGTATTTATGTATGTATGCATGGATGACCATTCAAAATTGTTTTAAATGCCACTTCCCGGCGTCCGATTTTGATGAAACTTGATACGGATGAAATCTGTAACATGGCAAGGATAAAGATGTATTTGGGGCCGCTGACGCATGGTCAGCTGAGTGTTCTCCAAAGCCATTTTGTCTTCTATCCAACGCAGGAAACGTATATTTCACGCGGACATGCGTACAAGAAAACGCGCTATCATGTGACTCACTTCGTTAGCACTGATCTACTAGTTTTAAATGGTGGTATGAAAGGCATGGTCGTATAGAATTTCGTTCATCAACATCTAATACACATATTGAGGGGTCCTGGTGCTGTAGTGGACCATTTGCGAATGAGGGAAGGGGGTTAGATATTATTCTATGGACTGTGTTTAACAATTAATAACTAATGATCTCGGTTAAAGGAATAAGTATCTATAATTTAATATTTCAATTTTCTGGAAATTTTCAAGGACTGACAAAACAGTAGTTTTTGAAAGACGGTAGGTACCTCCTCAGAAAATCGATTTCATTGAGATTGAAATTCGCCATACTCTCTCTAATCCAACGAGGACGGTGAATAGTGAAGTAAGTTTTTCATCATCCTCGTCACAATTCTAACTTTTGTAACCTACAGATGATCAGTGAATCTTAGGTGTCTTATTTTATCTCAGTCAATTTGTGGGTACCTTGATTGATGTTGATTTATTCCTTCGATATGTACCTACCTACTATAATACTTAGATTTTCTTATAATAATACTTAGATTTCAGCTCTTGTTACGTTTTTTTTATTTTTATTTTTTTTTATTTTAGATAACTTTATTGCATAAATAAATACACTACAGTTAGGAATACCTATAACAAGATATAACTCACAAATAGAATAATGTGAATGGAACATGAAGTACTACTATCCATTGATAGTCCTACGCAGTTACTCAGGGCCTAAGGAGGTGCACTGTGCAGCTCGAAATGGTTGTGTTGTGGTGATCGGACATCGAATTAGCACAGCAGCAGTTTAAGTTGACGAATGTGTGACCTGATACGTTTCACAAGTTCACCGATATGGACTGAGTATGTCATTCTTTATCGAGGAGGACTCTCAAGTATTGTGTGTGGTCTGTTTGAGGGACAGGTGTGGAGTGCAGGGTGATTGGTAGATTGTCAACCCTTCGGCGGTACGTGAATACAGTTTTAGATGATTTGCCCACATACTGTCCTCCATTTATGGTTCCACTCTTCAACAGCTGTGAGATGAGATTGGAGGTTGTTGACAGACACTTGCTCGTCAAGGTTTGCAACTGAGAATGGCCAGGTCGTCAGCAAACATGGCTATTGAAGTGTTAGGAATCGAAGGATGTCGCTGACATAAATTAAATACAGTAGTGGGCCCAAAACGCTTCCCTGGGAGACACCGGAACGGATTTCTTTGGTTTCTGATCTGGAGCTGTCGAATTTCACACAAAAGGATCGCCGTGAGAGGTAGGATTGAAGAACTCTGTAAGTAGGTGTCAGGTAATAATGGCTTCAGTGTGAAAAGGAGCCCAGTATGCCATACCCTGTCAATTCTGCTGGGTATCGATGAAGACCCCGTAACAAAGTTCTTTGTCTTCATACGCCTTCAATATAATGTCAATAACCCTGTGAAGCTGCTGAGGACAGGAGTGCTGTGGCTGGAATCCAAGCTGAAAATCAGGTATTTGTTACGTTTTAAGAGGCGAATAATAATAATAATGATTGATTAATTTAATAATACTGATTTCCCCATGTTTTTCTTGTCAATGATAATGAATAACCATTATTAATTTTTCACAGGAGTCTTGTGCGTCATCTGCTTCGTCATGGGACTCATATTCTGCACAGGCGCCGGGCAGTACTGGTTGGGACTCTTCGACTCGTTTGCTGGAACGATTGGCCTCGTCATGATCGCCCTCCTGGAGACGATAGCCGTCGTTTTCATATACGGACACGAAAAGTGAGTTCCAAAATAGAATCATCAGCTGATTAAATTTCAATTTAAGTGATTCAGAAGAAGAAATGAGGTACCAAAATCGGGGGCAGCTCGGGTGTGAGTTTGAGTACAAGGATTTGCTCAACGCTCAGAAGCACACTTGGAGCAAAAAAGTATTTTTTTGACATTTTATGTCTTTGCTATGGCACATAAACTAAAAAAACGTCGCGGAAAATTGCTCACGAAAATATTTTGATGATTTCCGCTTACAACCGAGTCGTTGCTAGGGAAATGGTACTTCGTCGTTTTTCATCCCACAAAATTCGTTGACCATTCGTTCGAAAGCTCTCTTTTTATCCAACCATATTATGTTAACTACTGCGAAGTGCGTGGCCAACAAGCTGAGTTATGAGCAAGGTTATTTGAATAATTGTGTACACTCAGATCATTCTCAATAATTGATATTGTGAACATGATTGCCACCGCTTGTTAATTTCTGATGATTTCATTGAGCTGGTGTTTCGATGATTTGATTCATAGCAGGTGATCCAAATATTGCGAGAATGGTTTGATTTGTGAAGCGGTGGTTAAATCATTTTAATAGGTAATTTCTATACTTTACACTCTAGGAAGTTGTAATTTCGTATGTAGCCTCTTTAGGACATTTACTTGACGATGCCCAGGGTCCGGATCAGATGAGTGGCTCTTAAAGCTAATTTCTATGTTTTACACTCTAGGAAGCTGTAATTTCGTATGTAGTCTCTTTAGCACATTTACGTGACGATGCCCAGGGTCCGGATCAGCTGAGTGGCTCTTAGAGCTTGCATACGAGTCTACAACACATACTTGTCTTCAACTAAAGACATAAAATGTCCCAATGTGTTGCAGACTCGTATACAAGCTTTTACCTTTCATTCCGCTCTCTACTACGTCAACTTTCTGAAGATGAATGACCCGCGTGGAATTTTATTATTTTTTTTATTATCAGTTTTATTTATCATTATTTATCAGTTACAAATTACGCTATACAGCCAACACTAAGTAATTGTTATGAAATATATACCATATATATAGCTACAGTAGTACTAGTATCACAGCTACAGCAGTACATAGTAGTATCACAGCTTCAGACCACACGCTTGTAGGAAGTTGTATAGAGAAATGTATACTGATGGAAGTTGGTAGCATAATGTGGCGTCGAGATTATATGGTCTTGATAGTTGTTTGTCCCACTTGTGGAACAATGTGGCTCTGTGGTTGTGTGTTTTGATGCACTCCATAATCAGGTGCTCTGCAGTTTCTTCTGTAAGCCATTTTCCTCCAGACCATTTTCCTCTATCGTGTTATCGTCATATAGAACTGTTTTGGTATGCCAGCGAAGGATGGGTGGGAGTGGTCATCTTGCCAGACTAAAAGATCGTGTGAATGAGGAAGCTGCAAAGCTCCTGGATGTGAAGATGTAACTCGACGCCTTAAGCGTTTGAATGAGCTTGTGTAGGAAGTGAATGTGATAAGCCTTGAATGCTATTCCGTGTTTCAGGTTTACGAACGACATCTACGAAATGACTGGATACCGGCCTGGGATCTACTGGCAAGTGACGTGGCGCCTCATCGGCCCCACCATCATGACGATCATCCTCGCGAGTTCCATCATCGCCAAAATCGTCGAAAAGCCCACTTACATGGCCTGGGACAAAGACAAGGTAATCAATAAATCCAGAGCTCAGACAGCTGATTGGAGAGTCAAAGGGTTTATACGGTTAAATGCTGCGACACTTTCCAAGACCAATCAATAAAGTACCTGCCTAGTCAGTCCTATTTCCTGAGAGTCTCATTGGCTGATCTTGGCATTGAAGCACCTATTCATTGTAACCCAGATGTATAGGAAGCTCTATTCTAAATTCTACCAACTTAGGTTAAATAATTCAGGTAGGTCCAGTGGAATGTCCATTTCTAGGTTAGGAACAGAGTCATAGGTACATAATCTTCTTCGTTTACTTCACAGGGAATCACAATCCCATTGGAGTACCCAGGGTGGGTGATGGCTATCGCGTTGTGCATCGTCCTTGCATCGGTCCTTCCCATCATCGCCGTGTTCCTCCTCCGCCGCTTCCAGATACTCAAGCTCGACGTGGACATCCACCAGGGTGCAATCCGCAGGATCGACACCACAGTTTCCACCAAGGAAATGATGGCGGACGTTGACGTAAGTAGAATTAGAATTACAGTTGTGTTGTTTGTTCGGACGCATTTTTGTGTGTTGGGGACTTTAACGTAAATTGAGGTACAGGATACAGGGGCTGAGGGAACTTTGGGTACCTATGAAAATCCGTTACAGAAGGACCTCAGTAGGTGCATGCCACCCTAGGCCTTTGTTCAAGCGCTAAAATCGCTGCAAATTATTTTAAAAAGTGTGGAATACATTCAAGATGACAAGCTCATTCCTATTTTAACACTTTCACAACCTGACCAAACTGAACTTGGACTTAAAGCTGTTTGTGTGTAAGCACCCATCCTTCACCGCTGATCGCAAAGATCCACTGTTAGAGTGAAATGTCGTTGTCTACTTACCAATGAAACTTGACAAAACTTTTCATTTTGCAGCTGGACGAGTACGATTCTAACGAAGACGACGAGGAAGAGGAAGAAATGGGAAATCGCCTCTCAGCACCAGGCCCTGGAATCCGCCCTGGAACGAAGGGGTTTAAAATGGAAGTGATGGAATTCTAGGAGAGGGCCAGGGGGCCGGTCGCGCTGTAAAGTTGAAATTTTAACCTCTCTTAAATGAAAAGAGAAATTTCAACATTTTTCACGAATCCCCTTGATGCAATGTTGCAATGCAATGCAATGTCGAGTCTGAGAACAACCAGACCATTGAGATAAGAAAAAATAGCTGCATTAAATGATTCAAAGTCAAGAGGTAAAGGATGAAGCTAAGAATCTTGCTTTGCTACCAAGTCCACAATATCTTTCTCCGCAATATTTTAATGGTTTCTTTTGACCTTTGCCACTAGAACTGGGTTACATTTGCTCCTGTTTTGGGATCAGAAATCTGAAAATTTCCACGTGCTTCTTGTATTTTTCAGCATTTCAAAAAGTTTTGAACATATCTGGTAGGTCATTGACACAGGTAATGTGGTGAAATTAATACAAACCTATTTAGGTGATATTTCATGTTACCCTCTAGACAGTCATGGTTTTATTGCGGTTGGAATGCCACAATATCATATTAAATTATGCCGCAATATCAAATATTAATTAAAACAATTGCTCATCTAATGCCCGGATAGTGGTCACAATTGAAGGGTAAACTAAATGTGGTTGCTCACTAATGATTTTTGATTAGATCAATTTTGGTTTTCTAGACACCTGCTAGTCTGAAATTCGGATAAAATTTTTGAGCCTGAGAACAACCAGGTGGTGCATTGAAATATGGAAAACTAGCTTCATTAAATTATTAAAAGCCCAGACAGTATAAAGCCAGGACTTTGCGCCTTTGCGCCTGCTTTGCAACAAAGACCTAGGAATTGTTCCGCAGAGTATTTCAATGTTCACTTAACCTCAAATGCCACTAGAACTGGGTTTCATTTGCTCCAGATTAGGGAGGAAATACTCGCTGTTTTGATTTTCCGGTGTTTTGAGTAGTTTGACGTTACATGTCCGTTGGTTTGTGGGTAGGAACATATATGTGGTAAATCTATAGGGACACATGGAAAACGATGGGGTGCAATGAATACTGTCTTATTCAGGTGACATTTAATGTTAGCCTATAGTTTTGGACACTCATCGGTTTCTCTGTGGATTTGAAAGCTATTTGTCGTGTTCTGATGACCAGAATTTGATCATCATTGAAGAATTGACTCAAACTGACTGCGTGCAAATGTCTTTCAATTTTCTATGGATTCTAATCATGTGATTGTAGAATTCGTTTTCAGTGAAAAAATGTCGAAATTATTAGAACTGTAGGGCAGTGGAAATATGTCATCGATGTAAACAGTATGTCATTGATGTAATTAACTTATATGTCCCTAAATGAGGGACATATCATAATTTGGCCTGAATGGCAAAGGGTGCATGTGGAGGTGTCATAACCTATAATCCTGTGGAGATGGTTAGCCAGGTAATAATGACAAGCAATCGGACGCAAGCCAGATTCTCGCAATGTTTAAGAGTTTTAAAAACTGGATAACTAGTGACTCCCATCGCTTCCCACAAGGCAACGGTCTGTAACGAGGGATGTTCTAAATTTTGCTTTTATATGATCTTCTCACAGTTTGGTATGATATTGGCTGGGCTGTTTGACTTAAGCGCAGGTTCTCTAGAGAACTGTAGCCGTGGAAATAACAATAGTATGTCATTGATGTAATTAACGTATACGTCCCTAAAGGTGAGACATGTCATAATTTGGCCTGAATGCAAAGGGTGTAATTGGGGATGTCATAACCCCTAATTCTTTGGAAATGCTTAGCCAGGTAATAATGACAAGTCAGCTGTCGAAAGCCAGATTCTCGCAATGTTTAAGAGTTTTAAAAACTGGATAACTAGTGACTCCCATCGCTTCCCACAAGTCAACGGTCTATAACGAGGGATCATGTGCTAAAATTTGCTTTTATATGATCTTCTCACCGTTTGGTATGATATTGGCTGGGCTATTTGACTTAAGCGCAGGTTCTCTAGAGAGCTGTAGCGCCGTGGAAATTTAATAGTATGTCATCGATGTAATTAACTTACATGACCCTAAAAGAGGGACATATCATAATTTGGCTTAAGTGGCAAAGGGTGCAGGTGGGGATGTCATAACCCCTAATCCTGTCGAGATGCTTAGCCAGGTAATAATGACAAGTCAGCAGTAAGAAGCCATCAACATTCTCGCAATGTTTAAGAGTTTTAAAAACTGGATAACTAGCGACTCCCATCGCTTCCCACAAGGCAACGGTCTATAACGAGGGATCATGTTCTAAATTTTGCTTTTATATTAGCTTCTCCACCGTTTGGTATGATAGTGGCTGGGCTGTTTGACTTAAGCGCAAGTTCTCTAGAGGACTGTAGCGCCATGGAAATTTGATAGTATGTCATCGATGTAATTAACTTACACGACCCTAAAGGAGGGACATATCATAATTTGGCCTGATTGGAAAGGGTGCAGGTGGGGATGTCATAACCCCTAATCCTGTGGAGATGCTTAACCAGGTAATAATGACAAGTCAGCAGTCAAAAGCCAGCAACATTCCCACATTAAATAACTAGTGACTCCCATCGCTTCCCACAAGGCAACAGTCTGTAACAAGGGATGTTCTATACTTTGCTTTTATATGATCTTCTCACCATATGGTATGATATTGATGGCTGGGCTGTTGGACTTTCATTTTCCATGTGGGAGCATCGATGAAGTGAGGAAGCGCAGGTTCTCTAGAGGGCTGTAGCACCATGGAAATTTAATAGTATGTCATCGATGTAATTAACTAATGTCACTAAAGGAGGGACATGTCATAATTTGGCCTGAATGCAAAGGGTGCAGGCGGAGGTGTCATAACCCCTAATCCTGTGGAGGCACTTAGTCAGGTTATAATGACAAGTCAGCAGTCGGAAGCCAGATTCTCGCAATGTTCAAGAGTTTTAAAAACTGGATAACTAGCAACTCCCATCACTTCCCAAAAGGCAATGGTCTGTAACGAGGGGTCTATGTTTTAAATCTATGTTCTAAACTAGGCTTTTATATGATCTTCTCACCATATGGTATGATATGATATTGGCTGGGCTGTTTGAGGGTGGGAAGCTCCATCTTTTGTGTAGGCATCCGCTCTCCCATTTCCCGAATATCCGCAGTGACTGGAACTGGAACTGGAACATTAGAACTGGAATATGGACAGGGACTGGAACGAAACATCAGACCCTCCAGTCTGCACCCACTCAACATAAATATACAACAACATAGTACCTACACGATACAAAAAGTGGAAGCTTTAGCATTGGCAGACATGAATCAATTCTGTCAAATGAGACTGTTGAATCAGACAAAACATAAACTCAATATATAAAACATGAAATGCAATGTGAAAACCAGAGTTCCAAACGTGGTAGCATCCCAACATAGATAATAAACGATCTATTTTTTCCATCTCAATTGCTGCACATCAAAGGGATTCATTTTTTTTGGCAAAAGCCAAAAAAATTTTGAAAAAATGAAAATAAAGCGCACGACCCCCTTGGGACTTCCCAAAAAACTTCCCAATCTAATAACGTCCAAGCATAAAATGTTTGAAGTAATAAACCAAAGCAACACCGAAGGGAAAAATGTGAATAATTATATTTCTTCCTTGTACTAATTTAAAACGAAAAATAAAGCCGATTTCGATTGATGTGATGAAAAATTTTGAAATAAACTGACGGAAAAAAAATAAACAAAATATTTTAAGAGATAATTAAGCTTCTATATAGATTTAAAATTTAGAGTCAAAATTTTGAAGGAAAATGGTTTTGATTGGTTTTTATCTAAAATATAAAGTTTATAACAATGTTTGTTATAATTTTTTGATCATATTATGGAAGTTATGTACTACTTAGGTAATACTTAACACGTTGAGCACTATGTGTACCATATCTGGTACATCGATGACCTGTTTTCAATTTCAAAAAAGTTGATTTAACACTTAGGCTTTTAAGGCTCTGTATGCAACTTTTTCCTTTTAAATGTGATTTTCTGGGCCATAGAGTGCGGTAGTTCTTTTCGTTGTGGTGCTCAACGCGTTAACTACCAAAACTACCTCTGTTAATTTTTGTATATTACTTGTATTATTGTATATTTTATTCGTACCTGTTCATCTAAACTCATCAAGAGTATAAATAGACGCTTTCAAAAAGCTTATTTTTCATGTTGGAAGACTTAAGTGATCTTTTTTCATTATGTAAAACAGTGTATATACATCTATATGTACCTACATGTACTACGTAATGTACAACGTAGAGTTTTATGTACCTATCTATAATTGAGTTCTCATTGTTATAGTTCTTGCTCAGTGAGTTTTCCATAATTGTGAGTATTGGTGTTAGTATTGATCATGAAATGATTGGCGCAGTTCCTTACTAAAATTAGCATTATTTTTCTAGTTCATTATTTACTTCGTAGTCGACAACAGCTCTCGTATCTTTAAAAGAATAATAAGTCAATGTTTTTACGTGTAGTATAAAATTGTGAAGTTCGAAGATTTCTTGTAATTTTTTTACTATCTGCAAACTGTGAATCTTTTATTTAAAAACGTACCTGTACGATTATAAATAATGAAATAGTACTTGGACGATGAAAAGAATCAAAACCATATTTCTGGATTTAACTGTGAGAAATCTTGATGAAGAAAAATATCGCCCATTTAGCTGTAAAATATTATAAATATGAAAAAAACGAGAGAGAAATTTTTAAATTTTAAGGGAGAAAGTTGAAACAAGACAATATTATTTTAGGATCGTAGCGCTAAAACACAAGATATTGTAAGAAAAAAACGAAAAAATATACTTAAAAAAGTAGGCGTAGCTTCGGAAAGCTGATAGACTTAAAATATTGAGAAAAAAACTAAATTGACGAAGTAAATCACGTACTTTCAAAAGTGCCCAAAAAAGTTTTTTTGAATCGAAAAATTAAGAGAAACGCAGAAATTTTTGTGGGAAAGAGAAAACGTGTTACCTACTTTTTAGGCGAAGTGATATTGTACGGTATTGATCAAACTGGAAACTGATTGACAGAAGCTCATACAAAAAATGGCGTATTGTGTGTTGTTGAGGTGTATAGTCGTGGAGATGGGGATATATTGTTGTTCTGTGATTCACTTCTTTCATTCCGTTCTTCAAAAAGGGTATTGTGGTACATTAAAACTACGGTAAACTATCATTTTTTCTGTTAGATCTCTTGCAATCAACGTGAACCATGTATCCTATGTATGAAGCGAGTAATCTTTGTCCCTTAGGCAAGCCAGATAGGGCAGATCGCCAAATAATTGGTTCATTATTATTGTTTTATATTGGTAGAAATTATAAAACGATTGTTTTTATTCTTCAATAAAATAAGAGTTCAATTCAACTCTTAATCAAAACTAAACTTTCAAATCAAGTCCCCAACATATGTTACAACATATGCTACACATTAGAGTCACCTTACAACATTCTCCCTCAAGTTGGAACATCTTCATTAGTCATGGTAGCAGAGAGGTTTCTTGATTTGACTGCAGGAACGGATAGTTGAGGTATCCCTCAATGTTGGGCTTGAAACCCGATGACTTGTGTGGGGAGCGGTAGGTATTCCTGCATTCACTGCATCGCTAGAAGTTGGCTGTTGAGTTGGGCATGGAGTGGGTTGAGGAGAGGGTGGATCAGAACATAAGCCAAAGCCATTCTGGAGACGTCCATTAAGGGGCGATTTCCTACCTGCCGAATATCGCTACGATTTTACGCTGCGGTATTCGGCACCGACTCAACACACAGGACAGTCATTTTCCTAACTGCCGATTTGGCAGGGAGTGTACGTCGCAGCAGCGGAATGGGAGACAGGCCACTGCTCCCAGAGCAGTCTGTCCCACACCACGCAGCGAGGAAGAAGTGTTGTGGGAATTGTGACTACTTGTACAGATGCCGAAAATACAAAACCCGCAACTGAATTCGGCAGCGATATTCGGCAGGTAGGAAATTGCCCCTTTATTAAGATAGGGCGCAGGAACCAGAAGGAACCGATTGCATCTAATGGTCCTCCTCTCTGTTTCAACTACGTAACAGCGTGGTCGATCCAGTATCCTGACCACTCTTCCGTGTCATTGGAGATCTATGATCCATACCATTTCACCAACCTTGAGTTGCCTCATCTCTTTCGCCCTACCTTGCTTATCAAAGTAGCCTTTGTACTTCCGTTGATCCCTCCGCTGCCACCATGTTTTATTTTATAATGGTAGAAATGATAAAACGATTGTTTTCAATTCAACTACCTACTTCAAACCAAGTCCCCAAATAAAATACAATCGTTGTATCCTAGCAACGGCTAGAGACACATGTTATATATTGGAGTCAGCTACTACAGCAATTATCATCACTCGAGTGAGTGTCTCTTTGAGAAATACTGTCTGGCATATTGACAAAGCAAATGGAATAATACAGTATTTGACTACAGCCAAGTAGAGTGGAGCAAGTAGGTATTTATGTTATGTGAAGTTTGGAAAAGTTTTATGGACGTGGAATTGACACATTTGGAAATGAAACATTTGGATTTTATGGATTTCCAGCTGGAATGTCAACAGGTCGATACATTTGAAGCTGATAACTGTTCTTGAAGTTTTTGGTGTCCCTCCAAAATTTGGCCAAGTTGGTGAATTTGACACTTCTTGAGTGCAAATTCAACAGTTGCTCCCCATGTTGGGCCTTTTTCTTAACTCAACTTATCAGAAAAGTGTATTGGGTGGTCTTGCCCTTGAGATGGTCATAAGGTAAAGCTAAACAAAAGTAATTATATTATGCTACTCTGTGGAGGCAATCATCAGCGAATCCACAAACAGGGAAACGGAGTCTAATTGCTTGACTTCAAAAAGCTTTCAGAGAGCTGCTTCACCAAAGGCACAATTACCTGGGGTGTGCTCAACCATTGCCACCACGAATCCTACCTCATCAGGAGTGCTGGTGGCACTTTGGCATAGTGCCAGTGTGCCAGTAACCTGGGGCTCCCCCCAACCCGTGTTACCGGTTTTGAGATGGGAGATTGCCATGTTACTGGACTCCCCGCTGTCTCCAGATGCCTGACATGGTAGCAGACCTGAGAGCAGAATATGATTTAGGAAGGGATGTCACCAGCTCAGGGGTGAGCCCTAACATCTTGAGTGTAAATCTCTGAACTAGTACCTGCTCCGAGTCATTCTTCAGAAATTCGGCAGCGAGCTTACGAAGAAGTATGTATGCATGCAGCCCGGTTAGCAGGCCCGTGGGCAGAGAATTCGTACCTGCCAACCGCTCAAACACACAAAAAGTTCACCCAAAAAGAGAAAGTTTGGCAGTTGGAGGTGGTGGATATCTGCAGGATGTGTGTCTATGTACGAAGAACTCGAGCCAAGGATCGCCAAGTTTGGTGAAGATTAATAGGCCAAGGTTCACTTTGGATTGAAGAGTCAGAAATGAATATTGATAATATCAGAGAAGGTGTTTCATTGCTACAGGAGAAGGAAACACTGTCAAGTTGAAAAATCGCCCTGGAACTTGTTGTGCAATGTCATTTTGGCCAAACACTTGAACCCACATTATCGCTTTTTTCTGCTGTTTCTCACAGTTTTAGATCACATGTCCTCTTCTACTAGAACATGCTGTTTCCATAATAAGTTTTCTGGAGATCTGATTAGGGTACCTACCTCTTTGAATCGGCTGTAGGAAAACTTCCTAAAAATCACCGCTATTTTCAGTGTGTTGAAGTAGTTTTGGGATTCTTGTCAAGAGGGAAGATCGTGCTACATACATCAATTTAGTTTGAATAAGGGGGCTTAGGGATAGAAAATCCTGTGGTTACCCAAGTCTTGACCTTCCAAACCCCTGCCTCTAGGTATTCCTATACCGAGACAAACACATAAATCCACCACAAATGGTGACCACGCTTTCAAGCTACCGTATAAATCCACTACAATAAGAATTCAAATGGCCACATTGAAAGCTGTTTCCCAACGAATACGTAGGACTCGGAGAAGGTTGAGGTCCTTGAGATTGTAGGATGGAGCCAGTGTTGCCAGATTGCGGGATTTATCCCACGGCTAGGGATTTTTTTGGGTCGGATTTTGAGGTGGGATTTATCCATTGAAATTCCAGGAGGATGTAGGGATATTTCGAGAGGTACGGTGGAAATTTCCCATAAATATACATATAATTGACAAAATTCCCACATTATCCCCATCTCTTCATTAATTCACTGATTCAGTGCATCACTAAAACATCATCAATATAAATCGACAACCACGATATCAATTATAACACATGTTAATTATCAGTTCCACAGACATTAGTTCCCTACGAGTTTACTGTCAATGAGTTTTCTAGTGATGATTATGATTTACCTATACATAATTATGTAATTTGTATATAATAACCGGTATGTGGAGAATATGCGTCAATGTAGATGTGGTCCTCAAAAGAGAAACAAAAATTTAACTTTAGTCGTAAAAAAAAAAAATAAAAAATAAAGATTTGTTGAATGAAAATGTGGATTTATAGGAGAAAGCAAAATCGTTCAACGACTTTTGTCGTTAAATAGTGAGTTTATCGTCGTAATGAACAAAAAAAATCTTTCTGTAAAATATTAATTTTTAGAATAGAATTTTTTGAATGTGTAGCGTCGTAAGAAATGTAAAAAACGTGTTTCCGATTTCCTCTTTTATTGAATTTGATTGGAATGCTTACAAAATTGCGTTCCGAAAACCTGAAATTCCTGACGCATCTCATAAGTAGTCCATCGTAGAGGTGTTTCTCTAAAAAGTCAGTTCTCAATTAATTATTATTAATTTTTTTTACGTAAAATTTATAATTGAGCTAATTTTTCTAAATTCTGAGTGGCGGTTGGTGATTTTTCTCGATTTTTCATCCCAAACCAGATGTCACAATTAAGAAAATCACTCATAACAGACACATAACATAAGTAGTTCATCGTTGAGGTGTTTCCCTAAAAAGTCTGTTCTCAATCAATTATTATTATTGTTTTTTTTTTTTTTTTTTTTTTTTTTTTTTACGTAAAATTGATTTTTGGAGCTAATTCTTCTAAATTCTGAGTGGCGGTTGGTGATTTTCCACGATTTTTTATTCCAAATCAGATGTCACAATGAAGAAACTCATAACAGAGTTTGGAAACATTTCGTGGAAATACACATTTTCATTAACTGAATTGATTTTGATTGAAGTTTTGGATGAAAGCCTAAGACGGTGGAGAGGGTAGGTACTTACACGGCAAACAGTTTATCAAAGGGTATTGCAAAGGTTTATTATTGAAAATCATAAACCAATACGATTTTATTTCAAGGACAGGACTGACATTTGCTTATCAAAATGCAATTGACAAAATTGGAACCTACCAAAATGGTATTGTGCTTGTTGGGCATTGTTACCAATATTAGGTAAAACTTAACGTATCCTTCTATTGGAAGTTTTTGAAAATATCAATCTTAAAATTTCACCCTTGAGAGATGAGAGGATGCAAAATAGTTTATCACCAGCCGCCCCTGTCAAATAAGGTAACATTTTAAAGTTATTTTTGAATAAAACAATCTTAAAATGCGGTTTAATTTAAAGATTGCTCAATATTTGACCTGTTGAATTTGACGTTTTCGACTCCAGGTTGGTACTGCTCAAAACTGAGGCAAGAGAGGAAAATTATCTAGGGTCTTCTAAATTCCAATAATTTTTAATTTATTATAATTTTCTATGATTCTATAATTTTCTACGATTTTCTATGAATCTATGATTCTTCAAATATTTCAATCAATGACTAGCCAATTCATCCAAGAACTCAACAAACTGGTAGACTTGTCTGATTCGCATTGAATAAATAATAAAATATGCGAGAAAAATAGTAGTTTTGACGTTTGATTTTAGTGTGCATTCAATTTTAAATTAATCCTCTTTGAAAATCAATTAATTCTCCTCCAGGATACACTCGAAATAATGAAGAAAAAAATTAATAATTTTATGATTGAATTATAATGAGGTAGTGATGGATATTATATGCTCAAGTAATGAATATTTTAATCAATTGAAATATTATATTTTCCAAATGGCTCCAAGAAATTTAACTATAGTTTGTCGGTAATGAAAAGAATACGTAGGTGTCGGTGCCTGGCGGCGGGGGAAAGAAACAGAAAGCGGGGAAAATTTCCCAGTTTGCACGATTTTTCTTCCCTGCAAACGTCAGCACTGAATCGACTCGCATTTTGCCGAATTTTTCCAAAAGCCGAAGTTTTTTTTTATAGTCATGAGTTCGATTTAATCCCCATTAATTAGAAGACAAAAAAATCAAAGTTGACTAAAATGATGAAATGTAAACTTTTATGAAATTTTTCAAACACTATTACCGCAAATTTTCAGCCAAAAACCAATATTTTATTTTTTTTTCCAAAAATCAGACAGACTTGAGCGTTTTAAGCAGGAGTAGATGGACCTTCAAACTTAAAAGAGGAAAGATAACCAAGTTGTTTAAAAAAGGAAATTCGTTATGTAAAAAAAGACTTAAACAAATAGATATATATATGTATGTATATGGTAAAATGCAGTAATTATAGTTAACAACTGAAAAAAATGCCTCCTCGTAAAAAATGTAAGAAAAAAAATTAATCCATGAACTTAAAAAAAAGCTGAAAGAATTAGATTTTTAGTTTTAGGAGTCAAAATGCAGACTAAAATTAATTATAATGCAGAGTACCTACAATTTTTACCAATAGATTTCTCCACTGTAGAGGTGCTTTTAAAAATGAATCGTTTAATTTTTCTCGGGTTAATTTTGTGAGTATTTTGGAATTTATGTAGGGATTTGACGGTTGATTTAATGTTTTCCCCTTTTAATTTTTTAGTTTATGATGATTATTTGAGAATCGAATTGAAACTGTGGCGATCAAATTGATCATGAATTTGGGAATATTATCTTCTGATTTTCTTCATATTAAACAATCATCCAAGTACACCTAGTAATTCGAACGGCCTAAAGTTTTGTTTTCAGTCTGTTGTTTAAATGTATGAAAAAGGGTTTGAAATTTTCGAGGAAGTTGTTCAAGACAAAAATGCACTTCCAAATTTAAAAGTAATTTTGGGTGCAATTTTCGTCTGATGTGAAAATTAAACTTCTTGCTTTTTATTATGGAGGACAAAAAATTAAAAATTATTAAATTCATGGCTGAAATGTTCAATACCAGTTCACCATCAGCGATGCATTAGCTGATAGATTTTAGTGCTTCTTGAACAACTTGAACAAATTTCCAATTTCTCAATTCAAATATGACCATTTGAATTTACCATACTAAAAAATAAGCAAGGCAAAGGTAATTTTAATACGCCTTACGTATTGCACTGGAGAAACTTGACGTTCTGGAGCTAGCTTGTCCCCCCACCATTGGCGCCTGGTCACTGTTTTTTCCGAACAGCTTTCCTAGATGGGATTCTTTGAACAATGTCGCGCAACATTGAGTCAGTGCGTACGTGAATATCGAACAAAGTGGGCCTCTCACCGTGTGTCTTCGTTGTTATCGCTTTGTAGTTATCGTTGTTATGCTTGTAGCTAAAAACGGGTAAAAATTGTTAATTTTTTTTAGCAGAATTTTCGTCAAAAGAACTTTATTAGGTAACAATAAGCTAGAAAAACAAGAAATTTGTGCTGAAAAAAGTAGGAACTTAAATTTCATTAACATTTGTCAAAAATGGATAAAAACGGCTAAAAAAAAAAGCTTCATTTTTTTTGAAAAATTCGCTAAAACATTTTTTGAATTTCCGAAAATTATTTAGGTCAAGTTTATTTGCCACAAAATCGGTAGTGAACATTTCTTCCTAGTTAAAATCCTAAATTTTCAAAACAATTTAACAATACCTATATACTAAGATAATTTACGAAAATCCGCTCATACGATTATGCTGCATGACTGGAACTTTTTACTAACTTAGGTTCAGTTCCCTGACTGGAACTGTTCCAAAGAACGGTCACCTCATTTCAGTTTGTCCCCCCACTCTACCCGCTTCTTGACAATCGATTATAAAACCCGAGGAAACTGTTCTGGTCTCCATTTCAATGTTTCGATAAGATAATAGGTCCCACCTCGGTTTTCATGCACCCGAGATGATGACAATCGTATACCAACCTAGCTAATGTCTTATTTTACAAGAAAAAAAGGTGATAAAATCAATTCAATTCAACGATTCATTCCTCGTTAGGCCTTGCAGATGATTTCTGAACATGTAGGTGCTGTTTCCCGGTCATTCTAGACGGACAGTGCGAGTTTATGTTTCAAGTAGGAACCTTGCATCTTTAGTTCCCGGTTCCTATCACATTCGGGTATTTGGGGTATGTGTAATGTCCATAGCGATTACAGCGGTAATAATTTATCTCATGCATATCCAATTTTTTCCTGGATTTCATCACGAACTTGACCAGTAACTTAACTTCAACCGCACGTTACCACTCTTTAAACAGTG
Organism: Adelphocoris suturalis; assembly: GCA_030762985.1. Lineage (NCBI taxonomy): Eukaryota > Metazoa > Arthropoda > Insecta > Hemiptera > Miridae > Adelphocoris > Adelphocoris suturalis. Next base: position 3,325,700 of record JAUMHS010000014.1, on the reverse strand, counting down.
TCTCAGACTGAAAAGGTCGCACATAATCTTTTTTGGTGGTTTGATGCCATGGACCGTGCGTAGGAAATTCGGCCAGTTAGAAAAACTCTTGTCACACAACAATGAAGGAACACACACACAATGAAGGAACCTCCATCCGTACTTCGGTAATAAATATAAAACTTAACAACTACACTAAAGCTAAATAGAACTAAACTAAACTGAAGAAACAAGAACGAAAAACTGGTCGAATGCGAGGTTTATGATTCTGAAAAAGCAAAAATGATAACATAAGAAGTTCAGACGAGTTGGACATTGCGGAGAAATTTCCGTTTTAGTCAGGAAATCTTAAGCCAACGTCCTTCGCGGAGTTGGTTGTGAGGGCTTCAAGCGGCTCAGGACGGCTAGACCACGAGCTCCCTTGAGTTGGTGATATCCGCCGGATACGCAGCCGATACGAGTGCCTTATACACTCCTACCATGCACCCGTCACATTCAAATAAAGGTACTTTTCAGTACTCCAAACAGTGCCAACGTCCTTCGCGGAGTTGGTTGTGAGGGCTTCAAGCGGCTCAGGACGGCTAGACCGCGAGCTCCCTTGAGTAGCGTCACGTGCAGCGCTTGGAATGCGGGGGGCGGTCGCGTGACTTCCACCCGCCCGGCCCACCAAGGTTATAACCCGCATAACCAGACTATAGGTACTTTTCATGACGTACAGCCCATCCGCCTGAGACGCGTTCCGATCGAGATGAGGACGTGACACGCTCTTCTATATCTCCTACAGATTTTTACGTTTACAGTAATGATCGAACTCTGCTAGGGCGCGATCAATATTTTTTTCTTGGAAAATAGGCTTCTGAAAATCGCCTATTTCTTCCAAAATTGCCTTTAAGCCACCTTGTGAGGAGGTTTGGAGCGTAAGATGTGGGGCATAAAAACCTATAAGGGGGAACTTGTTGCTCCGTGTATTGCCTGTTCATAGGCGGGGTCACCAATAGGTACTTTTCATGACGTACCACTTGGTCTCCCGACTCCGAGTCAAACATATAGAAATCCACTACAGACATCGGACTAGTTCTCGTTCAAACAGCTCGCAAAGAACTGGTTCGGAGTCGTTCCGGTCAGGGAACTCAAACGTATGAGAGCCGTTCGAAAAAAACGGTGACCCGGCGCCTATGGTGGGGGGACAAAGCTAGCTCCTGAACGTCAAATACTGGAGAATGCTAAATTTGATTACCACCAATGTGGATTAGAAGAAATACAGCTGATTTTAAGAATGAACAAATGAAAAACGATTCTAATTCATATGAAACTGTCTAACTGTGGTCACCAATCATACGAGTACCTATATAGAAAGTTATGTCTTCAACAGCGTAAATTATTTTTGAATAATCCGATATGTTATATTTGTAGTCAACTACAGTATTACTTATGTATTATACGAGAAATTATTGAGTTACCTAAAGAGGAATTAAATTATCGAAATCAGTTCAAAACTGACTAAAATACCAAATACTTATTTTTTGTTGATAAAACTGTCTTTATTTAGACCTGTAAGTTGTTTTGTGTGATAGAACGTGTTATACGTGATGCTCACTAAGTGATCTGGTTGAATAATTGTTGAGAACTGCAAGCTGTGCCTGTTTTGAAGTTATCTCGCTAATATTGCCGATTGTAATATGTTTTTTTGTTTAAAAAGACGCAATTTTTGTTAAGACGCAAAAAAATGCCAATCTGTTTTTTGCTAGTTTGAGAAAACTGTATTCTAAGGTTCGGTGCTTGGTTCTGTATAAATCAAAAAAAGTCCAGTCATGCAGCATGACCCCATGAGCGAATTTTTGAAGAAATCTTCGACATTTCAGTCGCTATTGATCGTGTAGAGAAATTTTAGTTTATGATTTTGATAGACAAACATGGAATCAAATTATTAAAAATAATTAGGAGGTACTCATACTTTATTATTATTAAACTAATCTTGTAGATTTAAAGACAAATGTAGGTAAACATTCATAGATTTCGATGGAGGGAGGCCTTGAGATTAACGTTACTGACGGCCCAGCGGAGCGAAGCCTTGGGTCTGCGTGCTAGTACGTACATAAATAGATCTTCTTCATAATTTCATTGCTGATATTTTCTAAGCCACAATCAGAATTAAAGCTACATCAAGTCCTAAAACATTAAAGAGAGCGACGGAGAGAATCGGAGGACGGAATATTTCACAGAGTAAACTCATCAGTTGTGATTACTTTTTTTTTTTTTTTTTTAACAAGCACCTACTACCTACGTTTTAAACAGCATGGTTCTAGGATTGGTTATACAGGGATACTTCCATAAGAGTAGTTCAATCTGAATTTGGACAATGTTTCATGCAAATATTACCAATTTTTACAACTAGCGAACGGCATTATTTCGATTTTTGACTGATTTTTCAACTTTGAAATTTTTGAGAACTTGATACATATTCTTATAGGTCATTTTACGCTGATTCCGAATATACCACATGTTAGTATGCTGAAAAAATTATTTCACACAACAAATCGCAAAAAACAGGCTATTTTGACATTTTTGACTACGTTTTTGAAAATTTCAACCCGAAGATGTAATCCGATCATGCTGGCCAACGAACTTGAACTTTCGTTTTGTGTCCTTAACATTTTAAAATTTGTTTGAAGTTTATAGCACAATTCTACGGACAGTAATCGTCTGGAATGACACATACATACATATATACATATATACATACATACATACATACATATAAAAAATGCGTTAAACTTCAGAATATGATTCAGAATAGCCTGAAACGGATTTCTGCATAAAATTTTTTCAAAGATTCACATTCTACAAATTTTGAGGCGAGAGCAATAGCTTAATTTTCTTCAAAAATTCGCTAATTGAGTTCCTCAACTCGTATGCTGAGAGATTTGCAAGTAGGTAGACTATACATATCTACGTATTTATAGTATACTATACGTACCTATAGTACGTAAATATTCAGGTACCTGCAAGAAAGATGTCATTCAGTTTTCAAATTATGAACCATTAGTTCCTGTTGATGATTTTATCTACAGTATAACATACAGAGTTGAGTTTTTTTCTCTGAAAACCCATTTTTAGATCTACTGCAGACAGTTATATAGATACCTAAACAAAAATTTCCTTAAATGAACAATCTAGTTCATTCTTCCTTCATGCCGTTGGTTAGGCAACGTGCAAGCCCACATTCTAGCATGGCGGACTATACATGCATTCTCAAAAAAATTTGATTGCCGTAGTTTCAGTGTAATTTGAGAAGATTGTGATAGTTTTAATTTCATTTTATTTATCCATTTTTGTATGTTAACTTATGTTTTCAACATTAACACATTTATATACTTTATTAATTTTATTTACAAAGCAATAAATAAAATCCCCGCGTACAATGGTGGTCTTTGTTAAATTTTGGTTTTTCTAGCCAAACCAGTGTGTAATTGTGTAGTGATGACGTTGAAAAAAAAAAAACATATTTTTTAGATGAAGCTTGTATTTTTTTCGAACAATTTGGTTTGTACGAGGCTAAGAATTATATTTAAAAGTGAAAAAAAAAGTGTTACATAGTTTTAAAAGTGAAGATAAGAAGAAAAATCCTCAATGTATATATAAAATGCACAATAAAAGTGAATATTGAAAACTCAAAAGGCGGTTGTCAATGAATTTGTGGTCCTTGTCCTTTAGCATTCTTTAACCCTCGGATGAGCGAGGTCTAAAAAAAAACGGCGATAGACGCGGTGTATCGTTTTGATACAATGGGTGTTAGGAGGGGAAATGGGTTAAGGGAAATACTACAAAGTTAACCATTGTTCAAATCAATAGTTTTATTGGACTAGCAACAAGCAAGGTAGAGAAACTACTATAACATTATAGAAAAATTCAAGAAATTAAATTATGAGGTTGAAGAATTAGGTAGGTAACTGATTATTTGAGCTAGGCATAATTGTTATGTATTTCCTTATTTAGTAAACATTTTTTTGGCAACATTCTTCACAGATGAGTTTAAATCTTAACCTATGTTTACAGCAAACGTTTTATGGAAAAAGTCCAATCATGCAGCATGACCCCATGAGCGAATTTTTGAAGAATATTACCGATTTTTACAACTGTAGTATTTTTAATGTACTTATTTATAACAATATTTTATAAATAAAGTTGACTCGTTGATATCTAACTCCGAACTGACATTTTATTGAAACGAAACTTTCAAAGTAAACAAGTTGTAACAGGTGTCAATAGGATCAACAACAAATAATAAAATTAACTGCAGAAACCGCTACAAATCACCCCCCCTCCCTAATAACAATGATAACTGTCAAACTTTGCTGGAAACTTAACTGTCCTGCCTGATTTTGTCTTGTATGGGTGTTGCTGAAGCTGTCCTGGAGGATACTGAGAAGAATTCTGAAGATCGATATTTCGGTGTTGTGTCTGTTGTCCTTGAGAGTCGGAAGGGTGTGAATTCGATTCTGTAGGAGATGTTGGAGGGTGTGGTCTTGATGTATTAGGGGTGTGATACTCTTCTGGTGGTCCCGGGCTGACATCTTTTGAAGGAGCGTCATTTACGACGAAAGCAGGCTTAAGTCGGTCTATAGAGACTGATATTTCTTTACCTTTAACCAGGATCGTGAATGTTTTTTCTTTGCGATTCTTAACCTCGTATGGGCCATCCAGGGGCGGCCCGTGAGGGGGGGCATCGGGACATTGCCCCAGTACATTTGGGAAAAAAGTAACAAACTGGAATGAAGACTTTACAAACAGCTCCATGCTGTGGCTCCAAGGTGGATGCTAGAAGGACTAGGTTTACGCTCCATCCAAGGAGGTTTAAGATCCATCTACCAGCGAAAAAGTACGTAGATTGCGATTTGCGATGATATCACTCTATCAAGAGGGAAATTTCGTCGATTCAGGTTAGACTTTGAAGGGAAAAAATGGGAAATAAAGGGCAAGAAACGGGAAATGCGGGGCAAGGAACGGGAAAAAGAGGTCATAACGGGAAATTTCTCTTGATTTTGGGGGCTCTGCCCCAGACAGGGTTTCCAACTTTTCTAAAGACCGTAGAATGAAATTTACGTTATGAGACGCTTCCACTAGAGGAGTTTTGGTTTATTCCGTTAGCCAAACTGATTTAGCCTGTTGGGTATGTTCGTCTATGTTTTGTTGTCTTTGCAAGTAATATGTGATGTTTCTTTAAGTTCGTTGGTTGTTCCAAGAATTTACTCTAATCTAAAGTAAAGTCCGTATTATAGCGTTGTTATAAGTACCTATAAGTTGTTGAATACACACCTAAGTTGTTGAATACATCTTTTGTAATAAAGTCCTTTGTATTGTCGGTCGAGTTGGAGTGCGTTGTTCTATGTGTTCTATGTTGTGGAATGAAGAAAAATCAATGATCACTTTGAATACAATTCGCACCTAAGCACGACGTTCATCGACGGATTTACGTAAGTAGAAGTTTAGTCAGGTATTGATTTTGACATTTTCATGTCTTTGCTTTGGCACATTAACTGAAAAATCGTCGCGAAAACTTGCTCACGCGATACCAATAAATAAAATAGACTCACTGTATTGCGTAGAGAACAATCAACTAGTTTCTTTATGTCTTTGCTATGACACATAAACTAAAAAACGTCACGGAAAATTGCTCACAAAAATATTTTGATGATTTCAGCTTACAACCGAGTCGTTGCTAGGGAAATGGTACTTCGTCGTTTTTCAACCCACAAAATTCGTTGACCATTCGTTCGAAAGCTCTCGATTTATCCAACCATATTATGTTAACTACTGCGAAGTGCGTGGCCAACAAGCTGAGTTATGAGCAAGGTTATTTGAATGATTGTGTACACTCAGGTGATCATTCTCAATAATTGATATTGTGAACATGATTGCCACCGCTTGTTAATTTCTGATGATTTCATTGAGCTGGTGTTTCGATGATTTGATTAATAGCAGGTGATCCAAATATTGCGAGAACGGTTTGATTTGTGAAGCGGTGGTTAAATCATTTTAATAGTTAATTTCTATGCTTTACACTCTGGGAAGCTGTAATTTCTTATGTAGCCTCTTTAGGACATTTACTTGACGATGCCCAGGGTTCGGATAAGATGAGTGGCTCTTGAAGCTAATTTCTATGTTTTACACTCTAGGAAGCTGTTGAATTGATGATTTGAATTGAAGCCTTGATAATTTTTAGTACTTTTAATAATAATATAGTCCATTCTAAAACTTTTAGATACCTAGTAAGTAGGTACCTACCTATAAGATAGTATTTTTAATTCAATTTATTTATCTAATTATTTTATATTTAATTTATCAATAATATTTAATGATAATGATTTATTATTATTTAGTAGCCATATTCTTTCATAACAGTTGCCCAAGGCATGACATGACAAGGTTTAGGTCAAAGTTAATTCACACTGAAAACAAAACTAATGGAAGAAAAACCTCAATGCTCTTCTTGACTGTCAAATAGGTAAATATTTTTGTGCCCCACTCCTTTTGCAGACCACCGGCCGCCACTGGGGCCATCATATGGTGGCTTGAGAGCAGTCCTTAGGGCATCGTGTCGGAGAAATACGTGGGAACACGTCTGTAAATCCTTATGGACGAAAACTGCTGCTTTTGAGTGCCATCGAATCGGCTGGGCTCTCAGCTTGTCCATTGCCCTCCTCAGGTTAGCCACAAACTCATGAGAGGGGGAAGAGTCAATCTTGGTTTCCAAGAATTCGTTAGGGAGTCTCAAGGTGGTACCATATACCAATTCTGCAGGAGTACAGTTCAGGTCTTCCTTGAGAGATGTACGAAGACCTAACAGCACAAATGGCAAAACTTCTGTCCATCTTTCTGTCTCGTGACAACGAATCGCAGCCTTGAGTTGTCGATGCATGCGTTCTACCAATCCATTCGCTCTTGGGTTGTATGACGAGGTGAAATTGTGTGAGACACCTAACATTGCTGTTAACTGGTGAAAGAGTGAACTGTCAAACTGTCGACCTCTGTCGGACACGATTTTATTTGGAACACCAAACCTACTGATCCACTGTGTGCAAAATGCATGTGCAATAGTTTCCGCCTTGCAATCAGTTAATGGTACTATCTCTGGCCATTTTGTGAATCGGTCTATGCATGTCAATCGATATGTGTAGCCCTGGGATGGGACCAAAGGGCCAACCAGGTCAATGTGAACATGTGAGAAACGGTCGCCTGGAGGTTGGAACTCGCCTAGCGGACTATGAGTGTGCCTCTGAACCTTATTCTTTTGACAAGAAATGCAGGCCTTAACCCAGTTCTTACAATCTTTGGCCATTGAGGGCCAAATGAACCGCTGACTAAGTGCTCGGTATGTTGATCGGTTGCCTGAATGAGACAAGTCATGGACAGTACAAAACGCTTGGCGTCAAAATTCTGGGGGTACATAGGGTCGAATGAAACCAGTTGAAACATCGCAGTACACAGGAGAGCTGGCATCTCTTAAATGGATTTGCTTCCACACAAGTGATGGGCTTGTTGGTAGCTCTTCTTGACGCTGTGCACTGGCAAGTTTAGAAAAATCAATAGGCGAGGAGCACACTGATTCAACACGGGACAGAAAATCAGCAACTACATTATCCTTTCCAGCTATGTGCTGGATGTCGGTTGTAAATTGACTAATGAAGTCAAGGTATCTGATCTGTCGTGGTGTAGCTTTGTCAGGTTTCTGTTGAAATGCATATATAAGTGGCTTGTGGTCCGTGTATAATGTAAAAACTCTACCTTCTAGTAGGTGTCTGAAAAACTTAATGCACTCGTAAGCAGAGAGGAGTTCCTTGTCATAAGCACTGTATGTCTTCTGTGTGTTATTTAATTTGCGGGAAAAGAAACTGAGAGGTTGCCAACTATTTCCAACCTTCTGATTCACAGTACCCCCTATTGCTACATCTGAAGCATCGACCATCAACGACCAAGGAACGTCAGAACGGGGATGTGCAAGCATGGTGGCATTAGCTAACTCCTGCTTGCATTTGGACAAAGCTTCAAGTGTTGCATTTGACCATAATATATCAGAGTTCTCTTTGCCTGAATGACCTTTGAGAAACTCGTTCAACAATCCCAAATGCTCTGCTGCCTTTTCTACGAAATGTCGGTAAAAATTGTACATGCCCAGAAATCTTCGCAAACTTTGAATGTCCTTAGGAGGCTGGAACTGCAGGATGGTGTCAACTTGCTTGGGTAGAGGTTTGATACCCTCAGCACTAACGAGGTGTCCCAAAAACTCTATCTCCTGCTTACCGAATTCGCATTTTGCTGGGTTGATAACAACGCCGAATTCCCTGAAACGATTGAATAGTGCACGAAGATCACTCAGGTGCTCTTCCTCAGAGGAACTTGCGATCAGGCAGTCGTCTATGTATGCTTTAACGTTATTCAACCCTCTAGTCACCTCGTTAACAAATCTTTGAAAAGTTTGGGCCGCATTACATAAACCAAATGTCATCTGGGGAAATTCGAAAAGTCCAAAAGGAGTGATTATTGCTGTTTTTTGAATGTCCTCGGGAGCCATAGGAATTTGGTGATAAGCTTTTAGGAGGTCTATTTTTGAGAATATAGTTTTTCCGTGCAAGTCATGTGTCATATCATGGATATTTGGCAAGGGGTATCGATCAGGGACGTTGATTCGATTCAAGGCGCGAAAATCACCACATGGACGCCAATCACCAGTCTTTTTGGGCACCATGTGTAAAGGGCTTGCCCACGGGCTTTTTGATGGCCGGCAGATTCCCTGAGCTATCATATAATCAAACTCCCTCTTAGCTATGGCATATTTAGTTGGATCTAAACGGCGATACCTAGCAGCTATAGGATGTAGTGCACTACACTACCTGATGTCAGAATATGGTGCACTACCTGATGTCAGAATGTGGTGCACTACATCGTGTTTTGGTTTAACAGTTGTGAAAGAGGGTCTCGTGATGTCTTTGTAATCTGTGAGAAGCGAATGATAGGCAGATGAAGGATCTACACTGGTTACCGCAGAAACATTGCACTTTTGCAAACGGCAAGTTGCGGTCAATGAAGTGAGGGAATCCCGTAAACATCTACCCTTGAGATCTACTAGTAGGCCGTAATGAGCGAGAAAATCAGCGCCAATGATCGGTTTTGAAACATCAGCAATTATAAAAAGCCAATGAAATGTTCGACGGAGGCCTAAATCTAATGACAGAAGAAGAACGCCGTGAGTTTTGATAGTTGTTCCATTTGCTGCAAACAACTGGTATGAAGATGTCTTCTTTTTGTCTGAACTAGATGGGGGAATGACACTAACGTCCGCTCCTGGGTCGACAAGGAAACTGAACTTCGAGGATCTGTCATAAACAAAAAGGCGGCTATTCGTTAGGCCAGAATCACCTGCCGCATCTAGCGATTGGCCTACTTGTTTTTCCGGGGCTTGATTGTTGGAAAACCCACAAGGAGATTCGCATTGTATGCTTTCTCACCCCAACGGAAATGGTATCGGCATAACCAAGAACCTCTATTTACCTTTTCTTGTTTTCCTAGCTGATCCCTACGTTTAGAACGAGACCGTGAATTACGTCTATTGTAACCTTGTTGTCTAGTACTTAACGAATCAAATTTACGTGCAAGCGAATCAATCTTAAGTATTAGGTCATCATACTGAGTAGAAGAGCTTGGTTCTGTACTACTTACAGTTAATGTAGAGCATTCAACTTTATTTTCCGAAACTTCTAAAATTTTGTCGGCTACTGGTACCAAAGAGCTTAAATTCTGATCAGAGCTTACTGACAATATAGCCCTGACGTTCGCTGGTAACTGTTGGAGCCAGAGTAACTTGAGAACTGCTTCGTTGACTTTATTGTTCGCCAATTCCTTCATTTCACGAAAAAGCTGACTAGGGCGTCGATCTCCCAGGGTAGAACCTTTCAACAGGCGTTGCAGCTGTTTGTCTTCAGAATCCGAAAACGTATCGATGAGTCGAGTTTTCAAGGTGCTGTACTTATTGGATGTGGGCGGATTCGTTATCAAATCACTCACCTGTGCGAGTATTGTTGAGTCGATCGCACTTACGATACAGTCGTACTGATCTTGGTCAGCAGTGATATGCTTCATTCGGAATTGGGCTTCGCATTGGCCAAACCAGATTGACACATTGGCCTTCGAGAATGGAGGTGCGACAAAATGGATTCTACTGTACTCATTGTTCTCATTCTCAAATCTTTGTTCGGGATTTACGTTCTCCATAATTCGAGTATATGAAAAGATCACGTCGGATGTAACCAATTTTGTAGTATTTTTAATGTACTTATTTATAACAATATTTTATAAATAAAGTTGACTCGTTGATATCTAACTCCGAACTGACATTTTATTGGAAACGAAACTTTCAAAGTAAACAAGTTGTAACAGGTGTCAATAGGATCAACAACAAATAATAAAATTAACTGCAGAAACCGCTACACAACCAGCGAATGGCATTATTTCGATTTTTGACTGATTTTTCAACTTTGAAATTTTTGAAAACTTGATACATATTCTTATAGGAAATTTTACGCTGATTCCGAATATACCACATGTTAGTATGCTGAAAAAATTATTTCGCACGACAAATCGCAAAAAACAGGCTATTTTGAAATTTTTGACTACATTTTTGAAAATTTCAACCCGAAGATGTAATCCGATCAAGCTGGCCAACGAACTTGAACTTTCGTTTTGTGCCCTTAACATTTTAAAATTTGTTTGAAGTTTCTAGCACAATTCTACGGATAGTTATTGTCTGGAATGAGACATACATACTGTAGTGGATTTAAGTATGTTTTACTTGGTGTAGGTAGACCAAGTGGGACATTTATATTCTGATTATGCGGGTTAGTCCCCGGGGTATTCCTGTGAGGAATGTGAGCGAAATCGCCAAGGTCAGCTTGCTTGGCGGGATGAACTGAGGGATAGTTCGTGTCGCAGCCGCGTGGAGCACTGGGCTCGCATAGTGGGTGCTGGGTTCGATCAGTTTGGTACTGAGCCGTTTTGTAATATTCCGGCCTAAGATTTATATCTGTAGGAGGAATATGTTGAGCTTGGTTGAGGTACTGAAAAGTATCCTTTGTTTTTTGTACATTTGGAGTGTATTTGACACTCGGATCGGCCGGGTAGCCTTGCGTCGAATATCGTGGATATTCGGAAATCTTTGTCGAATCATAATGATTGACTTCAGAGCGGGTCTGAAAGGTATCCTCGAACTTTTGTGTAGGTGAGGCTTGATCTAACGTTTCCTTCGTGAATACGTTAGGTGAGAAGGCGATCTCGTCGCGAGGATCGAGCCTTGAGCCGTCGCTAGGAACAGCGGACTGGCCGGGCAGCGGGTAGGTAGCGCTGCGTGGGCTAAGAGGCCCGGCCGCGCCGTGTTCTGCCTCCCCTTGCATGAGGAAATAGGACGGCCGACGCTCCATCGAAATATACGAGTTTATTAGCTCGTTTTTGATACCTCTATGTATAGAAATAGAGGGTTTAGAAGGTGGACTCGCTTGACAGAGCTTCTTTCCTTTGCTCGGATGTCAGGGTCCTACCTTGTAGTCTTGAAAAAAGACTTCCTTGGACGGTAAATTAGAGCGTATGAGCTGAGTAATTTACCGGCGTGCCCACAGCGGTCGGTGACGAGCCTAGTGCTACAAAACCCGGGCGACACGACTAGGAACGTCCCAGCGGGCGTACGATCTAATGAGAATATCAATAGATGTACCGGGTGGCGTCCTGACAGAAGAACTACGTTGGGCAATGAGCAGGATGAATAATCACTGGACTCGTAGATGCCAATGCGAGATCTGTGTGGAGAGAAGGTAGGCCTTGTAGAAAGCAGTAGGAAACCGTTCTTGAGATTAACTCGGGAGCAGAAGGTTCGTCAGCGTAGAGCGTGTAGAAATCTTCGTACTTCGAGGTGTAGTCGTCGAGAGCGGAGAGTAGAATGAATTTCGGAGGGCTCCGAGCGGGGTATTTATAGGGAGGTGGCCGCCTCCTGCCGCCTCCTGATTGGTCCGCTTAATTTCATTAATTCGACTGTGTAATCTCATTGGCTCGCACATTGTTTTCTCAGTATCTGCGAGTATGATAGCTGAGCTGGTCTTCCGGGGTGGTTTCCCCACGTCCGTCGTTGCGACGGATTCCCCGGGGGTGGATTACGAGCGTCCGTCGCGGAGCCGACGACCTTGAGTTTAGACGGGGACCTCGGGTGGTTTCCCTGCGTCCGTTGTTCAGACGGGGTCCCCGAGGTGGCTGCTGGACCAGAGGTGGTTGCTTGCCGCCTCCTGGTTGGTTCGCCTATTGTCTCTCGTGTAATCAGTGTTTCTGATTGGCGAGTAGGCTTGTTTGAATTGTCCTTGTTAGTTTTAGAGGACGTTTGATTTTCTGTTTGAGTTTTCTCATTCAAGGCGACTTGGTTCGAGATACTTGTCGCGTCTCTCTCGCCCAGTAAGTGTCTAGGGAGGTCGCCTTGTATGTTATTAGTTAATATTTCACTTTTGAGAGAGAATTTCGTATTTTTTCTCTGGTGAAATATTTTGTTTGACGGAGTTATAACTCGACGTCTTATAAATATTTTTGTGTTGTGTCTACCTCTTTTTGGTAGCCCTGAAAAGGGCTGTTGACAAGAGGGGGTGGTTTTCACCACACATACATACATACATATATACATACATACATAAAAAAATGCGTTAAACTTCAGAATATGATTCAGAATAGCCTGAAACGGATTTCTGCATAAAATTTTTTAAAAAATTCACATTCTAAACTTCACTTCACTTCTCAACTTCACTTCTTTTTTTAAAATTCACATTCAATTTTGAGGCGAGAGCAATAGCTTAATTATCTTCAAAAATTCGCTAAAAGTAGTAGGTACCCCCTTGACACGACGGAAGGGAAGAAGTTTTGGCGTACCTATGATCTACGCATGGCCAACAACATCGTAGAATCCCCCAGATTTATTAGGCACTTCAGAGGAATGACAAGAATCCAGCCCTGCCCGGTTCAGTTCCACGGACTGGGATGGTTATAGGACCTACTCGTACTTAGGCTCCTACTTGTTATTCGATTTTTTTCCTCGATAGTACTTACAGGCTTATTATCAAGCTATAGATATTTCCAACCCTACCGCAACTTTTTTTCCTACAGAGACTCCCGAAAGCCGCGCTATAATTTAGCTGCAACGTTATCTTGACGAAGAAACTATCAAGTTGGGAGCTGACCCTATTATTAATTTGAGGAACGTTAACCGGCAAATTTTTCCACTGCTCTCCAAAGTTGCCAAGGAAAGGCTATGTTTGATAGCTACGTCTGTCCCCTGTGAGCAACTTTTTTCCAAAGCACCCAATTTTGTGGGAGAGAAGGAGCTCACTGAGTCCAAAAAAGCTAGTACCTATGCTAATTTTTTAAATCAAAACAAAACAGTTCCTTTGAGCCTGACGGCTAAAAATAAAAAAACATGAATATGCTTTAGCCGTACACGACTCACTCCTCGTCGATTCTCTGAACCCGACCCCCCATCGGCCTCTGAACTCTGTTTATCATTCTGCCATCAATCCTAAAACATGGAATCATGTTTTAGCTCCTCGCTCTCACTTTATTATAGAAATGATCACGACCATTGAGCTTTTGTGAGATGATGATCTCCTAATAGAAACTCGCGAGTAAACATTCACTTTATTATAGAAAGAGGCTAAAGAGGCTACATACGAAATTATAGCTTCCTATAGTGTAAAGTATAGAAATTACCTATTAAAATAATTTAACCACCGCTTCACAAATCTAACTGTTCTCGCAATATTCGGATCACCTGCTATGAATCACATAATCGAAAGAAACACCAGCGCAATGAAATCATCAGAAATTAACAAGCGGTTGCAATCATGTTCACAATATCAATAATTGAGAATGATCACCTGTGTGTAAACAATTATTCATATAACCATGCTCATAACTCAGCTTGTTGGCCACGCACTTCGCAGTAGTTAATATAGTATGGTTGGATAAATCGAGAGCTTTCGAACGAATGGTCAACGAATTTTGTGGGATGAAAAACGACGAAGTATCATATCCCTAGCAACGACTCGGTTGTAAGCGGAAATCATCACAATTATTGGCGCTACTTTCGTTGCACTCTCGTGGGACATTTTTCGGTAGTTAGGTCACGGCTAAAGCATATTCATGCTAAAAGTATTTTGTATAATGCTACTAGAAACCCTATTAGATTTGAAGTGTCATTTAGTCGAAGCAAACTGTGTTCCATACAAGCATCTTGCAGAGGCCCTAATATCTTAAATAAGATACCGAATAACAGTAGAATCGCCGTTTACTCTAAAACAGAGAAGAGATCTAAGAACACACATACCTACTGCAAAACGGTATTTAACACTCTCAAAATTAAATGAACTCATCATTTTTTCCTCAAATACATCTCTCAACTTTCTGTTTCACATTTTAATTCTTATTTTAAATTGAAATATGCTTTTAGCCCTTCATCTAGATTCAACGCAACCTTGTAAATCTACTTCGTAATTAAAAACAAAAGATAGAAAATAGACAACAAGTTAATATTGCTTATTAAAATTGTAGAAATGCCCACGCACAGGATTTCCTTTGTGGGTTTGTAGATTACTCTATGTACTATTCTGCATAATATTTATGTATCCACTTATACCTATTTCCACATTCTACTGTATTCACCTCTTTGCAACAAATATTGTATTTATCATACTCTACCAATAAAAGCATTTTTGAATTGAAATTGAAAAACCTCGAATTGGAAGGTGGAAGCTTTTCAGGGACCACAACACCCTTTCCCCAAATGTCTGTGTAGGATTTTCCTCTGTCTCTTAAAAATTTACGCTTCTTATCACTCCACGAAGAATGCGTTTACGATTTTACATGATGATCACAGATGCCCAACTGTACACAAAATTAACATTGGTTTTGAACACACACATATAACCCACAATGAAACATGCGCTACCAGCGGATTCTGCAGGAAACAGCTCAAGATCGGTGCTCTCCCGATTCTCTCCTATCTTCTAACCTCTTTGATTGCACATTCTGTCACAAATCCATGGAAGTATAGCATCCATGTTTAAAATCAGCTGACTACAGCCGCCCGTCGGCCATTTTTTCTTTATCACCGAAAAATCCCTTCTCGTGATCACATTTTTTTCTTCAACCGTAGCCTATTATAGAGTTTTTCCCCGTCAAATTCAGCTTCTGAGATGGCCGGAATCCTGAAAAGTAAGTCAAGCGTTTCTTCAAGTAACGGGAAAGTTATAATTCCTGTAAATATGACATTTTTTTGTATGGTTATGAAGGATCTTGCTGGAGTTACTCGATGTAGTTAGGTCCGTACCTACCAAGTTTTCCTTAATTTCTCAAATTTATACCCACTCGTGGTGAATTCCTCTTACTGTATTTTGAAAATGCCCAGCTCAATTCACTGAGAGTACCTGCTTTTTGTGTGAAAAACATTGATTAGTATGAAAGAAGAATCATCTGTAGTGATAAGGAAGAATCTTTACCTAATTGTGTGTGGGTATTTTTAATGGGGTAAATTTTTCACAGAGTAGTTGGATGCATTCATATTAATTTCGGTATTATTATATGTATATTATGTACAATATACATTATAGGTATATAAAACAGCTAGAGATAGGTATTATAGTATTTCGAAAACATTCAACATCATAATTATATACCATAGTAGTACTATATTGAGCGTAATGAAATACATACAGGGCTATATTTATAGGTCAGTCGTGCATTAAATTCCATGCTTTTAGTTTTTTAATTTGTCAAATCTTGGATGAGTGATTGCTCATCACGTCATCAGGCAGTGTATTTAAAAATTGTGGACCGGAGAGATGAAATGTGGTTTTGTCCAACTTGGGTACGTCTGTAGGGTATTTCAAATTTCATGGGGCGGCGAGGATTTGTCAGGGTAGTTACTTTCGTCAGCAGTTCGGGTCTCTTTAAGCCTGTGTGGTTATGAAGGGTCTTGCTGGAGTTACTCAATGTGGGTAGGTCGGTACCTACCAAGTTTTCATGTTAGTTATGGATTTTTGCCTTGTCCTTAATAGGTATTGGTGTTTGAGGGTTGATTTTTTTTCCATTTTATCAATTCAGATGTACATATCCACAAAAGATTTTACCTAATATTTCTCAATTTAAAACAAATTGATCCCAAGAAATCATCCTATAGGTCATATATAAAGGCATATTTGAGAGGTTCATCCAGCAGACAATGCGTGATCCGCCACACAGATTTTTAAATATACTTCATTTTAATAAAATTGACGCAAAATACGCCTCCAAATATAAAAGGATCAATCGCTAGGTTAGGTAGCCTTTCCAAGAGATATATACCCAATATATACCGTTTTAAATATATATAATACACTGGACAAGTTACTATAAAGTAATGATAACGAACCTTTTTAAACTCAACTACATAATAAGTCCGTATAACACATTTCCCCAAGCAACGGGTGCCATTAATCAATACTAATAGACATAAGATGCAAAAACGATGTATTACAACACTACATAATCATAAACTCCCTGACGAGGCCTAACAGGGCGAAAGCGCTTGGAGAATAATAAACGATGAGAATTACAGCCTGAATCTACTCATCCCCTCACAACCCCTCTAACCATAAATATAAAACGCTGCAAATTATTTCACAAAGGTTTATTATTTTTTCAATTAAATATGATCATAGTTTTAGTTGGCTAGCGTACGTCATAAGGCCCGTCCAAACTCCTCGGCGTGTCCTATTTCGAGTTGCCACAACCTATACTTCTATAATTATATACGCATGTTTATATTTCTCGATTTGAGCTCCTATCTATTCAAATAGTTATTGCCTTAATAATATCATTATCTAAGTACGTACGCAAAGTCGAGAGGATCTTGTTATTAAATATGCGTAGGAAAAGCTTTGGTATTAACACACGAATATAGCCTTGAAAAAACATATATTCATGCCTCGAAGGAACGCCGGCGCCGTATCCACCACAAGGTGCCGCGGCGCCGGCGCCTCCTCTCACTCTACCCCCCGCTCACCCCCCCTCGCCGCCACCGTGACCCCCTGCCAAGCGTGCCAGGCGTGCGTGCGTGCGTAAGTCTAACAAAGCCTTGAAATGACACTTTTTCGCCCGTTTTTGGCCCATAGCATCTATGCGAGTAAAGCGATCGGGATGGTTAAACGTTAGGACCAACTAGACCCCAAATGGAGTCTATGGGCGAAAGGACGGGTTTTTTAAGTCAATTCTTAGGCCTTTTATGGCCCGGACGGCGGACGGACATTTCAAATTTGGATTCTACGCACCTTGAAACGTAAAGTGACAAAGTTTGAGGGGGGTTATAAAAATTTTTTGCTATACGATCACATAGGCTTATTATTGGAAATAATAAACCAAAAGGTACTCACTAAGATGTTGAGGATGGCCCAACAAGCTTCTATTAAACATGAAATGATAAATAACAAGCTTTGACGAGGCCACTAGATGACTAAAGCGCTTAGCAAAACAATAAACTACATTATTTGAGAAGCCTAAACCCTCAAACACCTAAACCTACCAAGTTTTCCTGAATTTATCAAATTTATACCCACTCGTGGTGAATTCCTCTTAATGTATTTTGAAAATACCCAACTCAATTTACTGACAGTACCTGCTGTTTGTGTGAAAAACATCGATTACTATGAATGAGGAATTGATAAGGAAGAATCCAAAATCCATACCTATTCATTATTCCCATTCCAGGGTGTCTGCTAAATCTGTGAAATAAAAATCGTGAACTTTTGGGGCTCTTCATTTTAAAAATCTGTGACCTTTTACAGGCTTTAATTTCTTTAGGAATAGCGTACCGAAATACCAGTAATCATACTAGCCTGAACTACTGTATAATCATGAGTAGCCTGTATAAAATTATATCTATATAACTTTTTTAATGATTCTAGCCTACTTATAAAGTAGGTACAGTAGTCTAAGACTACTTACAGAATATCAGTAAAATACAATGTACCTTAAATAATCGTAGCCTATTATTGAGTTTTCTCCGTCAAATTTAGCTTCTGAAATGGCCGGAATCCTGAAAAGTAAGTTAAGGGTTACTTCAAGTGATGGGAAAGTTATAATTCCTGTAAATATGTCATTTTTCTGTGTGGTTATGGAGGGTCTTTCTGGAGTTACTCGATGTAGGTAGGTCCGTACCTAACCAAGTTTTCATGAATTTATCAAATTCATACCCACTCGTGGAGGTTCCTCGTAGTGTATTTCGAACACTCCCAGCTAATTTTACAAACAGTAGGTACCAGCTTTTTGTGTGAATAACATCGATTACTATGAATGAAGAATCATCCGTGGTTGATAAGGAAAATCCAAACCTATTCATTATTCCCATAATAAAATCGTATTTTTTTTTCGTTTAATTCGAAAAGTTTTCAGAATAAGACCATCCTTGCATTTTCCAATCAACCTTCCACGCCCTACGAAGATTTTAGAGTTGAAACTGTATTTTAGAGGTAACCTTCGACTGAGTCACAAACCTATGTTCAGGATCTGGGGGTGTTAGCTTTAGCTGATTTGGGTCGATCCTATTCTAGTCCATAATGGGCTTATAACAATGCCTGTTTCTATGTATAATCAGCAAAGTGTAATGCAATTATGACCAGATTGTACGTAAATATATGATTAGGTACTGGGACCTTCCTGTTATCCAACCGCCAGCACCTCCATCGCTGCCTCCAGATAGTATACCACTAAACTATACACATAATTCTGATCTCTATGTCCAACTAATCTGAATTTTTACTAAGGAATTGACTAGGGTAGAGGCACCAGCAGTAGCCACCCTTAAGCAGCCCAGTTTCGGTATTTACAACGTAATTTCTTCATTTCTCCGTTCTTTCTTCCAATCCCGTGTTTTTCCTTTCCCCCAATGTCTGCTCTATCGAATGGCTATTTTTAAAAATCGAATGCGTTGATTAGTTTTACGAATATCGAAGAAAAGGAAACCAAGATCTGCCACTTGTAGTAGGCACTGTAAGAGACCAGTAGTTGCCAACCCCTGGCTACTACTGGAAATACTCATTTTTCAGGAAAACTAATTATATCACTGTAATACTGATGAAAATCTAGCTTATTTTTATGTTGAATATGAAAAAACACGATAACTCAGTAGTGGCCACGTCATGGCTACTACAGAAATTCGCTAAGTTTTCAAGAACTGGTAGTAGCCACCAAAATCTTTATTAGTAGCCACTGTTAGGGACCAGCAGTAGCCACCTCCTGGCTACTACTGGAACCTCTAATTTTTCAGGAAAAATCCTGATGAAAATGTAGCATATTTTCATGTTTAATGTGATAAAACACGAAAACTCAGTAGTGATAGGCAACCTATCCCTACCTAGCCACATCATGGCTACTACAGAAATTCGCTAGGTTTTCAATAACTGGTAGTATCCACCCCACAGATATGATCCTAATTGTCTAAAATCCTACGTGGAACAACTTGAAATACATCAAGAAATCACCAAGGAACGTGAATAAAACGAAACTATCTCAAAAAGTCCTAGAATTAAGTGCAATATTGAGGTAAACAAGGACTACGTCCTTAATCAAAACCGTAGGTGAGGAGCTCATCTGATCAACTGGCAGTCCATCTGGGTTATAAGGCGTGTTGATAATCACACTGGTTTCTTGATTATGGCGAGAACGGTTGGAATGCGCAGCTGACATCTCCTGATTTAAAATACTGCTAATGTCGAATGTCTTGATGGTGCCAAATCCTTATTTTTCAAATCTAAAGTTCATGGGTGGCTACTACTGGCAGGGGTGGCTACTATCGGTGCCTCCACCCTACTTGATGTTATGGAAATTTTGAGATGCGAGCTTGCGAGCATCTAGACCACCAAACTATACACATTATATCACGAATACACATTATTATCACAAATGACTCTCCTCGCTAATGCACCACCATGGATGCCCACATGGCTTGGCACCCTCATAAAAATTATAGATGAGTAAGCACCTATAAATAATCCTAAATTAACCTTGTATTTCCTCATTTTCAGACGTTATCGCGACGGCCAAGCCGAATTTCGCCACTTTCCTCAAATACGCCAAAGTTGAGTTGGTCCCACCGACTCCAGCTGAACTTGGACAGGTGATTCACACATATAAATGTTATTGCGTAATGCTAAATCTTAAGCTTTAAAGAGTTGTCAAGTTTATCTGGGAACTTGGCAATATGTCGACACATAAACTGGTCGACACCTCCTGTCGCCATATTTCCACACCAGGTGTTGAAGAACGTCGATAACGCACATCTTTGAAACTGGTCGACGGATTTATGTCGAAAAATTTGAGATCCGTTTTTCGCTGTATTTCAACAACAGGAGTTGAACATGAGCTAAAAACACCCCTCTTGAAACTGGTCGACTGCTAAACGACGACAAAAGGGTTGTTTGGCCACTACCTGTCCTCAGCCTTGGTCCCATGGGGTCTTTCAATCCGAGGATTAAATGAAAAGTCACATTTACGTTGGTTTCTAAACTGTTATGTGATCGTGTTATGAGACCACGAAACTATACACTTCATTCTGATCTACACATCCAACTAATCTGCATTTTTACTAAGGGATTGACTACTTGATGTTATGTATTTTTGAGATGCGAGCTTGCGAGCATCCAGACCACCAAACTATACACTTCATTCTAACCTACATGTCAGGTATACGAAGGATGTCGATGTAAATATGTCGACGTATCCCCATGGTTGACTTGGACGACCTTTTTCAACAAGGGGTGTTGAAAGTTGTCGACTAGTCGCTGTATTTTTGTGTCGCCATATTTCCAATGCCTGTGAAATCGACATTGGTCAACCCTTGGTGTTGAAAGATGTCGACACGGCTTCTTGCCCGTTTGTCGACCAGTTTATGTGTCGACATATTGCCCCCCATCCGTTTATCTTAGGGCTGGTTTCACGAACAATCCCTGACCATGGTTAAAATAGATCATTGATTTATGGAACCAGAGTTTTGACCGTTGATTTAAAACAAACGGTTTTCACCAACGTAATCAATGGTTACACTGGTATCAGATCAGTAATAATCGGGGATCTCCGAGGGACATTTGAGGAATCAAATATAAATCCAAGTGCCAAATTGCGTAAATTTTCAAGCTCCAAAAAAGAGCCTTAAGAATTTTATTGGTTCTGCCTCCACTATCATCCTGCAGAGGGCAGTTTGCCAAGGAAGGGCTCCTCACCTTGCCTTCGATACTTATCCTCGAGACGCTTCTATACATGAAAAAGCATCAACATCTGTTTGCTCAGTTCAGCTTCGGTCATGACCATCACACCCGTCATCGAATTGATTTACTTCGTGTTCCATCTCACCGGCTTGAATTCTTCAGGAGTGGTTTGACATATAAGGCCATTGAAATGTGGAATTATTATGTGCTCAATCTCCAGGTAACACTGTGTTCCGCTGATGCCCCACTAACTATATTCAAGAGGCGGCTGAGGGCATACCTGGTCAAGAGAGAGCTCTACTGCATTTCTGACTTTTCTGTTTAATAGTTTTCTTCGTAGTGTACCAGCTTCTGTAATCTTAAATTTTTTCTTTTGTCGTTTTTTTTTATTGTTTGTAACGATTTATTTTTTGACAATTGCCCTACTCTTATCTTGTTCGAGTGCTTCTGGCAAATAAAGAATTATTATTATTATTATTATTATTATTAAACTCATTGTAAATCAAACAAACAGCTGTTCGTACTTGGCCATATTGCTTGAGATCATTGTTATCACGGCCAACGGAGATTAAGCAAGTGTAATTGGCCAGAATTTGGGAGATTAACCTTGAGCGGCATCGGTAGGGGTTCAAACTCGTACAGGATCTGATGAATGCGTTGAGCTTTAATCTTCGTTAATTTCCATTGTTTTCTAAATTAGACTGGTTTAAGTTGTTAACGGTTGTTTAAGTTTGAGTGAAAGTGGACCTATGAAGGTTTATATTGAGAATAATAGACCAAGACAGAGGATAGGTCTTGTCTGTAAACTAAATGACTTCTTAATTTGATTTCTAACTTGGGTTCTTTTTTCTGATTTTTCGTTCAGGTCGGAGGAGGAATCAAGAAGCTGCTGACTTCAGCCAGGACTGGAAAATGGAAGCAGCTCACCGTCAAGGTAAAAATTTGTGTATGCATAAATATACGAGTACGTGTCATTCTAGACGATAACTCTCCTTTGGATTGAGATGAAAAACTCCGTTCTTGCGCCTAAAAATCAAGCTTTTCTAAAGAAAGGATGAGTTAGTTCACAAATCTTCGTTTACAACTTTTAAAAATGCATCATATCATCCAGGGCCAACTTGAATACAGGCTACTGTTTCTCACAATTTGTGCAATTTACTGGACTCAAAGTGCTGTCCAACGAACTCCTTCTGGAATTATTGATTTGATTGTTTGTTGGCGATAAAGGAACAGCGTTTTTATCTCAATTCTAAGGAGAGTAATGTTATTATCTGGAATGACACACACACATTTAGTTCACTTTTGTTATCATTAGCTTTGCTCCAAAAACATATTATAATGCCTCAAGAAACTATAAGGATACTATCACATAGTTTCAAATTTTCGAATGAACTTTCTGTGAATTACATAGGTCCAAGACTATTGCAATGCGTTGAAAAATATTAGAATCTAATTTTTCGAGAGGTTTTCCATTTAAATCGGTCGTTGGGCACATGGATCAAACCCTGAACTACCATATTTTTTCTAAAAATAGTAACTTTCTTGCCTATTTTGTTAACTTAGACTAAATATTAATTAAATGATATTTAAATAAAGTAAATTTGAATGTTGAGAATGTTTGACGTGCAAGAATGGGATCAAAATACAAGAAACTTGTGACTTGATAATTAGAGAGTCATCCACGAAGGCAGACTCGAATTTAATGAACATTTACGCAGTTAATTGAGTAAAATTCATGCAAAAATAAGAGAAACTGCTAAAATCAGGGTCGTGGAATTTTTCAGTATATTTGTTCGGTATTCAGCACACCAAAAAAGTCTTTTTTTTCACCAAGTCGGTTTTTGATTGAAAGTTGCTTGCCTGAGCGAATCCAACCTTGAAGTAGTCGGCATTTATCCCGCTTGACAGTTTAAATTGTGTTAGAAAATTGAAAATGGCACTCGAGTTTGGTGGGAAAACGTCGCGCGTTTTCCTAGTAACTCTGCGACGCTACGGTGTATTGCTTGTTGTGAGGTTTTGGATCTTGATCGTTGAATACTGTACAGTTTAAAACCTTATTCCCACCATGGATTTTCCAGTAGTGATTTAGAAATCGTGTGAAATCGCAAACGCATTGTTAAGCTCGTGGAGTGGAATGATAAGAAGCTTATGTTTGAGAGACAGTGGAAAATCCTTCACAACCAATTGGGGAAAGGGTGTTGTGGTCCCTGAAAAGGTTCCACTTTCCAATCCTTGTGTGTACAAGACTTATTTCGTCAGTTTTACTACTTAACATACAATGAACAGTCTCTTTTACTCCTTAAATGCATCAACCTCCTGGAAACGCAGAAATGCGTAGATCAGATTCTACCTCAACACAACAGGCATCTTTTGATTTTAACTTGAATTCTTATCCTCCCTCCAAATATACCATACCTGTTATTGAACAACAAAATCCGAATGAACATAGTTAACAATGATGTTTGCAAACCAATTGTACGATTTTGCAACACTGATGTTTCGTTTAGTGGAAAACGTTGTAGGGTGGGGAGGGGAGTAGCTTGAAGTAACAACCCTTCAGGTTCATATGTACGTATACCAAATATTAACCATTTATTTTGCTTACCCGTGCGTATATTGTAAATATCATTTGTTAACTGTAAATATATCAAATCTCGGCTACACTTCGTGGGTGCATTAATTTAATTAATTTTAATTTTAATTAATTAATTTTAATTCCCGGGCAAGAACATGGGTTAAGTGCATTTTCTCCCCAGGGTTTAGTGCGTTCACTCAATTTTCAAAGATTTAATAATGCTAATTAACATTAAAATGAAATTAATCGTTAGTTTTCACAAGAATGGGAGCAATTTTAATGAACATACTTAAACTTGAACGAAAGTTAAAAGGGAAACTAGAGAAAAGTTCCAGTCATGCAGCATGATCGTATGAGCGAATTTTCATAAACTATCTATCGTACTATAGTATGTTAAATTGCATTGAAATTGGAGCAATTTTAGTTGACAGAAATAATTAAAAACCAATTTTATGGCAAAAAACTTATCCTAAATGAAATTCCACTGATTCAAAAGGGATTTTTTTGCAGTTTTTATAGATATTTTAGCAAATTTTAATGACATTTAAGTACGTTTTTCATCATAATTTTGAGCAAAAATTTTTAATGTCCTAGTTTAATCGTTGAAAATTTAGTTTTGACTAAAATTCTTCAAAAAAAAAAAGATATTTAACGATTTTTGGCCGTTTTTAGTGATTTTTGGGTACATTTTTCGAAATTTGACCAATTTAATGTGCTCAAAAATTGTTGTCCAACGAACTCATCCTTTCTTTTGAAATGCTTGATTTTTTGGCGAAAGAACGACGTTTTTATCTCAATTCTATCGAGAGTTATCGTCTGGAATGACACATACATATATATACTTATATATATATATACATATAAAAAAGCGTTAAAATCCAGGAATCATTTCAGAATGCCTCAAAACAGATTTCAATTAAGACAATTTAGAAAATTTCTATTTTAAAATTTTTGGGGCCATTGCAATAGCTTTATTTTTTAAAAAAATTCGCTAAAATCAATAGGATGGAATGGAAATGAAATGGAAACTGGAGAAAACAAATAAGTTTTTCACGTTGTCTCCTGCTTTGTTTAAAATGTTTATGAAATCGTCCAAAGAATTGTCTGACAATTTGTCTGTGTTGATCACGAGACGTTCGCGAACAATCAATTTGAGTCACGAGACTCTAGACCCTGACCAACTAATCTAAATTCTTACTAAGGGATTGACTACTTGATGTTATGTATTTTTGAGATGCGAGCGTAGCGAGTATCCAGACCACTAATCTGCAAAAAACCGATCTGTGTAAGATCTCATGGTAACTGGAGCGCTGGGAATGCCACGTAGTGGGTAGTCGAACTAAAAAGCAAGTCTAGAGTCTCGTGTCTCAGCTTGATTGTTCGCGAACGTCTCGTGTTTTTCGCTCTTCCTGATCATGTTTACATTGCGAAGCGTTTGGTTCGGTTTGAGATCTTTCCAAGGAATGGCGGAGGAAGGTTCGCGGATCGTGTAGTGGTGGAGGGGGGGGGGGGGAGGTCGGGACGCGAGCGGCGGCAGATCCACACGGAAGGTATTAACTCAATCATGGCCAGGGGGGAATAAATCGTATCCCGTTTCTAGGACGCTACCTACTGTTCCCGAAAATTCACAGCAATTCTATGAAATGACCTACCTACCTAATTTTTTATTTTTCTCATTCTTTGATTGATCCTAATGAACATCGTCACTAGGCTTACGTCAGTCTAACACTCAAAGCCTCGAAAAATACTCTTTTTCACCTATTTTTGGCTCATAGCACCCATGGGTGTGAAGCGATCGAGCTGGCGAGAAGTTAGGACCAACTATACCCCAAGTGGAGTCTATGTGTGAAAGAACGGATTTTTTAAAGTCAATTCTAAAGCCTTTTATGGCCCGAACGGCGGACGGACATTGCAAATTTGGATTCTACGCACTTTGAAACGTAAAATGACAAAGTTTGAGGGGGGGGGGGGGGGGGGGGGTTATAAAAGTTTTTTGCTATACGATCACATAGGCTTATTATTGAAAATAATAAACCATAAGTCATATGGTCACTTATAATGTTGTAGAGCAGCGGTTCCCAACCTTTTTAGCTTGTGGGCCCAATAATATTTTTTGAAAAAATTCGAGGCCCACCCCGATTATATATATATATATATATATAATGTTCCCATAGGTATTTAAGCAAATACTAAATCAAATTAAAGCATACTGAGCAGAAAGGAAAAAAAAACTTTTTACTGAAGAACCTTTATTCATTTATATATATATTAACATGGCTGTTCAAACTGAATGGGATTTCTGACATTGTTTGTCTCCTACTAGTGCATCAATATCGGGATTGAAACTTGACAATTTCAGACTTAAATCACTCTCCACGTTTAACTTATTTCTATACTTATTTTTCAAATAAACTAAAGTAGAAATCGCTCTTCACACAGATAAGTAGCTGAAAATCCCATCAATTGCGTCAGTGCAATTTTGCCAATAGCGAGATAGTCTTTTCGCACATTTATCCAAAAAGGAATCAATGGGGTCATTTTAAAACTTGATTTCAGATCCTGATCACAAGACAGTTCAATTAAAGATACCTCTTTACTTGAAGATGTGTAACTTTTTTAAAGTTTTCTTCATGGAAAGGATTTCTGATCCATTGGATTTCGCCTTCAATTTGAGGGAACTAGTTCCTAAAAGAAATATGAAAAGACGTAGTTTCTTACTGTGATTTCTCAGTCCAAAAATAAAAAGTTGAAACACAAAGCAAAATAAAAGTGATGAGACAAGTAATTGAAAAAAATTTTGATAAATATATATTTAAATTAAACTGCCTGAGGTCGGAAGCCAAAGATGAGAGGTGATCTTTTATGGTTGCACCTGTTGTTTCATCAATTTTTGACTTCGTTGGTTTCAAGGAAATCACGCAGGACAGGAAGTACGTCGAAAGAATTTTTTTTCTCGATTTTTTTAGCCCATCGTTGAAGTTTTATTATCATTGCCTCTATTTTGTCTTGTACAAGAAACTTATGAATATCCTTGCTCTGAAGAGTTAGATTAAGAGTGTTGAGGGCACCAAAAATATCTGCCAAATACTTAGCCTTTAAATGCAAGAGCTTCTTTATGTATGTTGCAATGTGCCCATTTGACAAAGGGAGCTACTGACCTAACTGTGGCGATTAACCCCCTATGAATACCAGACATAGCTCATGGGGCACAAGCTATGATGGGGCGTCAGTTTTCAAACCTACACACTTTAACCAATTAATTTTCTGCTATTTCACCCTACTATTCTTCACATGAATCACTCTCGTGTAAAATTGAACTTTAGCTTAGTGCAACATTTTTCCAACCACCCATTCACGTTACTATAACTTCCATGTTTCAGGAAGCCTGGCTGAACGCTCTCGTCGCCACTGAAATCTGCTGCTGGTTTTACGTCGGCGAGTGCATCGGGAAAATGAACCTCGTTGGCTACAGAGTTGAAGTTTAATAATTCCCCCAACCCTAAACAACCTTTCAAACACTCATTTCCATCAAGAAGAAATTCATAATCCAAGTAGCAACTACCGTCTCAGTGTAGAAATACTTCCCACTCCGAGAAGTTATGTATAAAATGTGTTTTTATTGTTAATTTAAATATCTTGTACATTAAATGGCGGCTACATAAAACTGATTGTCGTTTGTTTCCCTGTTTGAACAATTGAAGACAGTGAAAATTGCTATCAAACTGTTGTATGCGAATCATCGTAGGAAAATCAGCTTACAGCAATATTGCTTCAAAACTTGTGAAAATGTGATAACAATCCGATCGAGGGTTGTTTGAGGGTGAGAAATAGGTTAGCTTCTCGTATTTGTTTATTTTGCTTTGCGCTTTTAAAGTGAATTGAGTTTATGCAGTAGATATTTTTAGGAAAAACTAGCAAGATAATGTATTCTTTTAGATAAGTTACATCAGCACAACAACGTTCACAACACATGACATAAAAGCATAACGTTCATAACAGTATTATAAATATTGTAGGCAACAGGTTGACCACAAAACTTCCCCTTCAACCTGTTTCCAATCGTCCAACTCCCAGTAAATTGGTTAGTAGATGATGCTTCGCGCTTGGCAACGTTTTCATAAGCACATCCGCAATCATGTCTTCTGTTTTCTGATATTGTATTTTCATGTTCTTGTTTTCAACATGAGATCTGATAAAGTGGTGTTTAATGTCAATTTGTCTTGTTCGTGAGTGTTGTGTCGGATTCTTCGCTTGAATTTTCCATACCAAAACGCTTAATCAGCTCGTTGGTGTACTTTTCTGACTCATAAAAATCTTACCCTCGTTTCGATCATGGGTGAATTCCATGCCAAGTCCAAAATGAATCATACCCAAATCTTTCATTTTCAATGATTTCATCAATTCTTGTTTCGTCTCTTTTATTCGTTCCATTTTGTTTGATGCAATCCATAAATCGTTTACATAAATAGCCACTAGTAGGATGGCGCCTTCCCCTCGTTTCTTGTGTTACAAACAAGGATCACTAAGTAGTGGTACTATGCCCATTTTCTTCAGACGTTCGTCTAATTTAAAATACCATTGCCTTCCAGCCTGTTTTAATCCGTGAAGAGCGTTTTTCAAACGACATACTATGTTTCCAGTATTTGGTTGTTGAATCATTTTGTAGCTAGTATATTGCAATTTTTTGTTTTTACGATTTCTTCTAATCATCTTCTAATAACTCTGGTACTTCCATGTAAATTGTTTCCTCAAGTTCGCCGTTTAAAAATGCTGGTGCATATGTTTCTTTGAAATCTACTCCATACCTACTTTTGATTATAACATTTTGCTACTATTCTTGCTTTTCTTCTTTCTAAAATTCCTTGTGCGTTTAATTTTTCACAAAGTATTAGTCGGCAACCTTATGATGTTTTCATTTATTGGTTTTTCGTCTATTTCAAAAGTTCTATTTTCAATTATAGACGTGTATTCGGCCTCTATCGCTTCTTGCCATTCCTTTGCATCCGGTCTTGAAAGAGCATCCTTTAAAGAAATTTCAGCAATAGAAGCAAATTCTTCAATAGCTTTCACCTTAATGGCCTCGTCAGAGCCATTGGGTAGTTTGAATGTCTTGTAATTTTATAGCCTCTATATAAGTCTTTTTATTTATTTCAATGGTTAGGGGGATCCATCCTCTTGTTGCTGCTTTATACTAGTTTGCTACTGTACCTTTTACCATGTTGTTGAGGGGAGGGGAGTTTAATTTTACTTTTAAAATTAATAAAATATGCAAATTATGTGAGCCATCACTTATTATTAAGGCTGGGATTCGAGCATATTTGCATTTTTTTTTCCTGAATAGTATACACTGAAAAATGCCTTTTGGTGGTATTTTCACCTCTCTGGAACCAACATAATTTAAATTTATCGAGCACATAAATGCATAAAACCGCGGTTTTCAGAATAGAATCGCATAAATGCATATTCTTGTGGTTTTCGTCTAAATAGTTTGTTTTTCTTCGAATTCCCCTCCGGGATTTGGGCCCTGACCATCCATAAGTTTCGAAAAAAAAGGAATAATAATTATTGAAATTGTATCTGGTGAGAGTAATAGAACCGCAGGTTGTTAACCTGTAGTGAGGTCATTCACTCACCCTAAGCTTCTGCCGGACTAGAGTGCGACTCGTCACTTTGAAAGGGGTTGTGAGGTATTTTAGCGGTGTGCCTATTTGGGAACCACTTTGCGTAGGTGGCTTTCCCAAGAAGTGGTGGAAGATGGCCCGAAATCCCGGTTGGCGTGCAGCGTTGGACTTGGAGAGGATGCTGCGAGGCGAGTCTGCGACGTCAGGGATTTTCTGAACTGCAGCAGCAGAGGATTTTGCTGAAGAAGCAGTATCATTGAAGTATTTACCTCTCGTGTCAGTTGACGACGAAAGATCCTTCTCGTCATCGAAACGTTTATTGACTGATTCAAGAAAATCATTTACAACTAAAAACATAGAAAAAATATTTGTTGTACAGACCAATGTAGATTATCATTTAGATGAAAGCGCTAAGCAAAATAAACAAATACGAGAAGCTAACCTATTTCTCACCCTCAAAGAACCCTAGGATGTATCCCTTGAGGCCTACTACCCCACATAATCCGATCGAGTGTATTCTGAATTTCAAATTTTCCATTTTATTCTTTTTTCATAATTGAGCTACCCATTTACCATTTCTATTTTTGTTGATTTTGAGGTGACAATGCCATCTAGTAGCATTCTATGGGTAGAGTCCTGTAGTACATAGAGGGGGAAAATTCTATTGTTCTGTAAATAATAGTAAAAGAAAGAAAAACACAGTTTTATCATTAATGCTATCAAATTAGGACGGTGTTTTGCAATAACCTGCCAAGTGTTGAAAAGCTGATTTTGAGGAAAAGGCAAAAAACACTTCAAGCCACCTACCATTCGTGATTTCGATTCATGTTGATTTGCTATTCCTTTTGATACATCCGTTTTGATCTGTTTTATTAGTTTATAGAAACAGAAAATCACCCACATTTATTTTTCAATTTTAAAAGTTACATGTAAAAGGCTATGGATTGAATATTTGATAATGTCTGAGTAGACTGGTTTCAATCCATTGGGTAGGTTGCCTTTCAATATCCATGGTTAGGGGATGAGGCACGTTTTCTCATCTGTTTATTAGCGAATTTTTGAAGAAAATTAAGCTATTGCTCTCGCCTCAAAATTTGTAGAATGTGAATTTTTGGAAAACTTTTTATGCAGAAATCCGTTTCAGGCTATTCTGAATCATATTCTGAAGTTTAACGCATTTTTTTTATGTACGTCTGTATGTATATATGTATGTGTGACGATAACTGTCCGTAGAATTGTGCTAGAAACTTCAAACAAATTTTAAAATGTTAAGGGCACAAAACGAAAGTTCAAGTTCGTTGGCCAGCATGATCGGATTACATCTTCGGGTTGAAAATTTTCAAAAATGTAGTCAAAAATTTCAAAATAGCCTGTTTTTTGCGATTTGTTGTGCGAAATTATTTTTTCAGCATACTAACATGTGGTATATTCGGAATCAGCGTAAAATTTCCTATAAGAATATGTATCAAGTTTTCAAAAATTTCAAAGTTGAAAAATCAGTCAAAAATCGAAATAATGCCGTTCGCTAGTTGTAAAAATCGGTAATATTCTTCAAAAATTCGCTCATGGGGTCATGCTGCATGACTGGACTTTTTTTTTTCCCTCCGTCCGCTTTGGCCAATATAGGCCTCATCAGGGAGCTAAAAGGGATTGAGAGACAACAAGCTACTTAAATGCTTAGTTCTAGCGTATCTAGTTGTAAGTTGTGATACAGGTACCTAGTCATTATTATTTATAAGTTTTAGATATGGATACTACATATTTCATTACAGGGTGCTGTTAACTGGTGCTACCAAATAATCTCCAAAAAAAAATATTACCCAACAATCTCATTTTAAAACGACGTCGCCTTTGCAGTTTTAATGTACATACATAACAATTTCTTCTATACGCCATCATGATTTTTTTATGAGTTTATTATTCAACATTGTTTATGGAGCTGTAATGTTCAAGAAATGTGTGATAGTTTGAAGGAAATTCGGGAGGAAACTCGGCCCTTCGGGCCTCGCAAGGGGCTCCGCCCCTTGACCCCGCCAGGGGTGCTTTGCCCCCCTGGACCCCCCCCCGGGTGTTATTACTTTGAGCCTGACTGCTAAGATGTAAAAAACATGGAATCATGTTTTAGCTCCTCGCTCTCACTTTATTATAGAAATGATCACGACGATTGAGCTCTTGCTTCCTAGAGTGTAAAGTATAGAAATTACCTATTAAAATGATTTAATATATTCGGATCACATATTCGAAATATTCGGATCACCTGCTATGAATCACATAATCGAAACACCAGCTCAATGAAATCATCAGAAATTAACAAGCGGTTGCAATCATGTTCACAATACCAATAATTGAGAATGATCGCCTGTGTATAAACAATTATTCATATAACCATGCTCATAACTCAGCTTGTTGGCCACGCACTTCGCATTAGTTAACATAATATGGTTGGATAAATCGAGAGCTTTCGAACGAAAGGTCAATGAATTTTGTGGGATGAAAAACGACAAAGTACCATTTTGTCCATTTTCGTAGCAACGACTGGGTTGTAAGCGGAAATCATCAGAAACCCAACCTTAACGCTTTTTTCGTTTATGTGCCAAAGTAAAGACATGAAATGTCAACATAACAAAAACGCAGCAGGCCGCTCGTACTTTCTCTCTTATGAGAAAAGAGCTATGAGCATTGAAAATGTCTCAGTAATTTCAACTGCAGACTATGGCCCATATTCTCGTGACGTCACGCCTGGAGTAGGTTCGCGTTTCAGACAAAGTCGGCCATGAGACCGCCCTACGTCAATGAATCGCTACTCAACCAACCTATTTCTCACAAGAAGTTTGCCGTCTCACGTCAACATAATTCGTGGTTATAAGGCCATTTTTCAACTGTTTTGTTTTGAAAAAGTATAATATTGTAGCAATACAAAGTTTCAATTCGACTAAATGTTATAATAATCATGCCTGCCAGCGCAATAATTGATTGTAGATTGCTGTCAACAATACCAATCTAACGTGAACGAGTTTTTATTTGGACTAGGAGCCTACTAACTATAGTAGTTAATCAGTGTCAGAAAACTAAAGAACTTCATTCGTTTAGGCTTTGAGAATAATTAACCTGAAAAATAGTAAAGAAAAGATGATTGAAAATTCCTCAGGTGTCTGAACTGCTGTGTAGGTACCTAGCCATTGCTCAGGTAGCTTCATCAGCGTTTTATTATAAGTTCGTAGTACTATGCTTAACTGAGGAAGCTTTACTTGTTATATTGAATGAATAAAAGGAGAGATTTGATAGTTTGTCAAAATAAACAAGGCAGGTTGTTGCTACACCAAGAAACGAAACTACTTAGGTAGTTACGTACGTCCTACCAGATTTGCTGTAGGTTTAAAGTGCCTAAACAAAGTAGGTGGGTCGTTGCTTTGCCGAAGAATGCAACCGCTGATTAGCAAGTTTGTCAAATATCTAATCAGGGAATATGCAACATGAATTAAAAACCAGCTGCAAGGAAAAAACCTTGAAAACCTCTGAAGGTAAGATTTCATAATGACAGCATTGGCAGTGCAGTTATTGCGCGAGTTTTGCAGTTACGCAAATTGTATGGACAAAAAAGGTAATTAGGTACCTACTTTCGTTTCGATCAATGAAGTAATAATATACGAAAAGTATGTAGGTATACCTTCCCTCTAGGTACTTAGGTACCTTTCCACATGTGATACTTACTATTCCCGCCTAACAGAGCTCTCATTACACATCCTTTCACAAGATCACTTTCACAGTACTCTAAAGATTTTTAGTTTCAATTGATTCAAAGAACAGTTCTAAAACTAGATAGGTAATCCACAACACCTTTGCGGCTGATGTCTGGATCATCTAGAACACTTGTTGTCAACTCCCCAAAACACATTTCATCTGGATCTCTACAACACAGATTAAATCTTGCATTCGTCCCGTTTGAGGTCAACACCTGATAATAACTTGATGCCATTTGCGTACAATTTATCACCTTGCATATTACAAATAATGAAAATATTGACTCGGAACTAGGTGAGACTATGCTATGCTGTTGTCCAGCTGTGACTACAAATGGGGGCATTTTCGCATATGTTTACTCGTCACCATGACAAGAAGGTGAAATAACTTCGATTTCACCTTGTCTCGATGTAAGGATGCGCTAGTGTCCAAGTCTCGAGAATATCACCCATAAGCAGTGGTAACTGAACACGACGTGTAACAACAAACTAGTATTCACGTCGTCATGGTGATTTCATTGCTAGTAAACACAATCATAACAACACCTAACTTGTTTATAGGTTGCGTGACGTTTTTTCTTTGCGTAACAAAAATTCTGTAACAAAATTTCTGGTTGACCCGTCGACTAAGAAATTTTCAAGGTCAAAACTTCACTAATACCAGTCGTTAGAAATAAGGATAAAAACAACAATGACATTAGGGTCCATCGAAATAATCACAACAGCTCTTGCGTGCTAACACACGAATGTACTCATCATCATTAGTATTTTTCAATTTAACAACAAACAAGTAAGAATAACGAGACATTAGTAAAGTGGCTTTTATAAGTAGGTACAGGATGGTTTGACATTTTTTTCATGTCCGCGGGTGCCTTAGGAAGGACACCAATCTTAATAGATGACTTTGGAAGTGTTTTTAGTGTTTTTTAGGAAGACTGTGAGACTATGTTGGTTACGTTTTCCGGTCGAGGTACGCGAGGCGCCGTCTCCGGATTTCTTCTAAATCTGGTTCATTGCCTGGAAACAAATTGAAAAAAATAAGCTGTAAATTAGTAGGTTAAGGTAAATAATTCATTTATTGATACGGGACGTGCCCAGTTACGAATATAAAGAAAGCTCAAATATGTTAGTATTACAATATCACTAGGGAATGAATAGAATAAACATGATAGGAAATGTATATATATGTCGCAGCCCTATTGTGAAGTCAGCCTTTTTGTAAAAAGCCGAGCCTGAGCCAGTTTACTGGTAGATCTCAGACACAAAATCGGTACCACAGAATCAGCAGCTTGCCGCCAAAGTGCCACCTACCTGCCACCCGATAGAGGTTGGCTTTGTGGTGGCAGTGGTTGATTACCCAGGCCGGAAGGCTAAAGCCAGTTTCACATGGAGCGAAACGAGCGGAAAACGGAAGGACGGAACGCAATCTGATTGGTTGTTGGGACAACAGTTGATGATGTTGGCTGCCATGTTGTCGGAATGGGTGGTCTGCGGACGGAGCACAAGCTCATTGGACAGGGATATTGATAACCGCAAGTAGAGGTTTCAGATCAGAGAGGGTTTCAGTAGGAAGGTTATGATTCCGTTCACCAAGGTGACCGCTTCATGCGAACAATCTTTCTGACTCCGCGCCCCTCCACTGGTTTTCCGTCCTTCCATCTTTCCACTCGTTACGCTCCATGTGAAACCGGCTTCAGCCTGGAAGCTGTAGATTCCTCTCCCAGGATAGTGCCGGCATGTGAGTTACATAGCTTGACAATAACTCGGGTACCTGCTGTATCGGAGTGGATTGGATTGTATCTAGGGCCTTTAAGGCCTACCACAATCTGAGCAGATTCTTCTTGTGCAGCAGTAGTGGATTTTCTTCACTCTCTCTAGATGATACATCAGGCCCTCCTGTCCCCTCTGGCATTAGCCACACAGCTAGTGTGTGCCCGGGATGGCCCACGTGGAGGTGTCAGGTTTTACAGGAATACAAACTCTTAATGTATAGGGACAGGAGTGGACAGCACCTAGGTATTCTGCTCCCTCTTCTCATTACTTGGAGTTTTCCCATTATAGGTTGTCAAATCATTGCAGGCTCTTATTTCTCCTGGAGGTAAGGCGAGTAATTGATATTCCTCCCTTCCTATCTCGATTTTACCTAAATACTAGATTCCTATTCTACAGCAATCATATCACAGATCCGTTTCTTAGTTACTAATGCTCATACAGTCATAACTCATGCTCATAACTCGGGGACCAACCAGCTTAGTTGGTAGGGCGAGCTGGATCGCCCGGCTCCACCTGCAGTGCCAAGTGCACACAGGCATTCACGTTTGCAAAGCTCTCGACTGTGGTGGACTCCCACCAGGGATTTTCCTCCTTGCTTGCAAGGGGGGGGGGGGGGGGACGTAAGCACAGCGTGCTGGGACACTCCCTCATAAATCAACCTTGGGATTTACGAATCCCAGGGGGGAACGATTTTTTTCTGATGGTGGAATGATTTGATTGGCTACTACGAGTCGGGGTGTGGTGGGGGCAAACGGTCAGATAGGTCAGCAGAAATTTCTGTGATCCGTCAAACCGATCCACAACGTGGTACAAACTGGTTTGGTGGTCACTGCGAATGGACCACTATGGATACTATACAGTCAGAGATTTTCCCAAATGGACACTGCGAATGCCACAAACGCGTTTCCAACCATTTCTAACTGGTTTGATGGTCACTGTGAACAAACCTATAATGAGTCTCCATCTGTAGTAACTATATCCAAAGAATCCGGAACTGCAGAACTTAGTAAACAGTGCATGATACGCACATCTCCAATAGCTATCTTATCTCCTCCTGCTGGCTTATCTTATCTCTACGGTAAACTCAGCTCGCTGGGCTCAGGTCTCACAGTGGAATGATTTGATTGGCTACTACGAGTCGGGGTGTGGTGGGGGCAAACGGTCAGATAGGTCAGCAGAAATTTCTGTGATCCGTCAAACCGATCCACAACGTGGTACAAACTGGTTTGGTGGTCACTGCGAACGGACCACTATGGATATTATATAGCCAGAGATTTCCCCCAAAAGGACACTGTGAACGCCCCAAACGCGTTTCCAATCGTTTCTCACCGATTTGATGATCACTGCGAACAAATTAGTTAAACCTACCTGACGTTATAATTTATCTGGTCCCTGGATAACAATTAAAACTAGAGGTTAATGATATATCTAGATCTTTCTAACCTCAAACAAGTTTATTTATTTACAAAAATCTCATTTGAATCTTGTTTGATTGTCTTTATTTTTGTACCCTCCAATGGAGGATACATTTGGGGATTCGTCTTCAAATAGCAGCAACGCCGAAGATTCTATCCTAGCATAATTCGTTGAATGGAAAAGAAGACGGAATATACCAAGTGAGACCTCGTGTAGATCACCTACTAATACGGGACGAGTGCGTATTTTTAGTGAGGTTTTGGTTGGACAAATACCGTTCTTTACA
Organism: Adelphocoris suturalis; assembly: GCA_030762985.1. NCBI lineage: Eukaryota > Metazoa > Arthropoda > Insecta > Hemiptera > Miridae > Adelphocoris > Adelphocoris suturalis. Next base: position 3,288,999 of record JAUMHS010000014.1, on the reverse strand, counting down.
TTCTAACACAGATCGAAGATGAAATGAGGTCCTCAACTTACTGATCACAATAATTCATTCATAATAATTCAAGTTGCAATATCGCTGTTTGTGTATATCTTTCTCTCTCTAGAAATGAAACAAATGGCATAAGTGTGGTGGTTTCTTATTTGCCGAGCTTGATAGCATGATAGACACTGCAGTGGAAATAACCTCAGACCCGGTTTTCGGTTTATTATTTCCAATAATAAGCCTATGTGATCGTATAGCAAAAAATTTTATAACCCCCCCTCAAACTTTGTCACTTTACGTTTCAAGGTGCGCAGAATCCAAATTTGAAATGTCTGTCCGCCATCCGGGCCATAAAAGGCCTTAGGCCCATTCAATTCTTAAATTGACTCAAAAAACCCGTTCTTCCGCACATAGACTCCATTTGGGGTTTAGTTGGTCCTAACGTTTAACCATCCCGATCGCTTTATTCGCATAGATGCTATGGGCCAAAAACGGGCGAAAAAGTGTCTTTTTCGAGGCTTTGAGTGTTAGACTTACGCACGCGCGCACGCCTGGCACGCTTGACAGGGGGTCACGGTGGGTGGTGAGGGGGGCTGGAGTGAGAGGAGGCGCCGCAGAAAGGCGTCCGGGGCGTATCGGAACGGATATAATATATATTTTATATTATATTTTATTACTTTTACCCCATATAACATTTAACCTACCTTGAACACACTAGTATATTATATCATACTATAGTATGTTACAAAAATAATTGATCCAGCCCATCTAAAATCCTTCGTTCTTCTTCTTCCCAAAATCTTCTCAGATAGTTCGAAGCAAATCGTTTTTAAATTAAAATTGCATTACATGGGCAGGTTGGAGTCTGAACCCTCTGGATGAATAGCTGTTTACTTATATTTCTGCCATAGGTAAGTGGGGTGTCGTCACCCAAGTAATTTTGGACGCAGAATCGACTGGGATAGGTCCCAGATGCTTTTGGGATCCAGTGTACCCACGGTTTTAGTTTGATTCCTATAGAAATTAGCTCCGTGTATTGAATGAGACCATTCGTGTGGCTGTAGATCAGCCTTACTCAACCTTTTTGTCTCCCGGGCCACATCTGTGTGTTTCGTAGTTGAAGCGGGCCCTTCAACATGCAAGGTCCTTGACCTTAGTCAAGGTACAATAGAACTGTAAAATACATTTAAAAAAAGAAGTATATTTACAAAATCAATATCACAAAAATCATAGTAAGTAATACAAAATTAATGTGATTTTTGATATTGTGACAGGTTTTTAACTATGCGAGACAGATCAGTGTCTCCGCTTTTAACGTGGGTTATCTTTGGTATTTATTTCGTCAAAAACGAATTGAGTCAGTTCGGTAAGTTAAAATAGGAGTGAAACAGAACCAAAAATGAAGAATTATAAAATGACTAAATAGAGGAGGAAACGGGTAGAGGTAGGTAAATTTCATTCTATCGGACAAAAAGTGACCCTAGCTTATGAGGGCCACACAGAAAAGCTTGGTGGGCCTTCTACTCTACTCTGTGGTAGCTCCGTGTATAAATCGCCCTTATTTTGTCGCCTGCAGACACCAATGAAGGTGGTAATGGCGCTATCTGCCAGACAGAATTTATCTGAGGGATCATTTTATCCACTAGGTATTTCGGCAATGATAGACAACTCACATTCTTTATCTGGACTCACGTTCTTTATTCTGCTATAGGTGGAGTACTTTGGGTATAAGTGGCTCTCTAGATACGAAATACTTAGAATCCTTAACAAGTTGAGTGCCATGTGTATCTGGGTGATACACAATTCTGGTTCGCTTCAAAAGCTCAAATATCTCCTAGATTCACACTTGAGGCGTTTCTCTCTTCTTCTTTGACCTTGAGAAACCCTTTGAAAAGGTGGAACAGTGTTGGCCACAACAAATTGGCCGAGACACATTCCGTACAAACGGAAGAAGAATAAGTTTTTGTCAGATGTCACTTTTATCATTTCAGCTATCTGGCACTTCATTTTCCTACTAGTTTTCGGTAGCAACGCAATTGTGTTTTTTGTTTACTCACGTATACAGGCGTGGGGAGAATCGTCAAGAAGTTCGAATAGGGATCTATCAGAGTGGTACTCAAATTTCTGTTCCACCCTTGAAGTCCCAAATCGCCGCTCACAGGCCACGTGTATCACACATATACACACGGTTTTTTCAATGAAATTGGTGTAATACCACTAAAATAACTCTTTTATGGAAAATACCAGTGGGGGAAAATGATTTTGATGGAAAATAATTTTTATGGAAAATACCAGTGGGGAAAATCGTCAAGAAGTTCGAATAGGGGTGTATCAGAGTGATACACAATTTTCTGTTCCACCACTTGAAGTCCCAAATCGCTTAAATGTAAAGGATTGGATGAAACCAAAATGTTTGGAAAGTTCCTTTTGACATATACCAGAATTAGAATGTTTTTGGGTGACCTTATTGAAGAAGCTGGTCTTTGAGAAGAATAATGCTTTCCTTTCACACCATAACGGACTATGATTTGTGTTTGTATGTTGCTTTTTTTTTTATATTGCGGAGATTATTGAAAATAGAAAGATGGAGTGTAGGTGGAAATAAATGTTTGGGATTGTATTGAAGTGTTATTATTGTTTTACTTTAGAACCGTAATTCATAATACGTATTTGCATTTCTAGTTGTGATTAAGTTTTGATTTATTTCAAGTAACTATAAGCTTTATATTGATTCAACTGTAAACGATGGAATTGTATATAGCAAGGAACTGAAAAATTAATTAATTTTGAAGTATTTTGTTTGTTTGTATTTTAAGAGGCAACTCATAACATGGTATTGTACAAGAAAAACTTGAGGCAATAAATAGATTTGATTGATTGATTGATTCTTTATCTGGAGTATAGCGCTATACTTGGTATAGCTATCCTGCAGTTGATGTAGGTAATTGATAAACCGGCCCTCAATCTGTAGTAACTACATCCAAAGAACCCGGACATACCAGTAAGGGGGCGGGACTGAGGTGCCGACCGACTTCTAGGAGGCGCCGAGGGCATCGCACAGGTTTGCGCAGGATTTGACGTGGCTGGGCGTGTTTGCACAGGCACAGCAGCAGCAGGCGAGGGTACATTGGGTGAACATGACGACTGAAGGGGGGAAGGTTGGATATCCTGGCCTTCCAGAGAGAGTCGGATGGCTTCACTCAGCAGGGCCTCGTCGCTCCCTTCACTGTCAATGCCTGCACAAACGTACACCACATGGATTAGGTCAACTTGAAATAAATTTGGTGGCTATAGCAATGATTAATGTTTATGCATAGGTTTCATTTCTTTATTATGAATGACCGGCTAAAGTTCCCTCTCACCTTACTGGAAGCTTGAACTATCTCCCCCCCCCCCCCCCCCCCCCCCCCACCACACACCAGAACGCTGGAAGAGCTAGTTCAAGTAGTATTCCGTTTGCCGCCCACCCGAAAGCGCACTATCGAATCACTCATTATTTTGCTCCGGGCAGCGCCCCAATATAAACGTTATTTCGGGAGCTAACCCGCACCAAAGTTGTGCAGCCACGAACAGTGCGTTCCGAATCAAGATCGCAACGCCACTTTCGCCACTTTTGCCCCAAAATAGACGCCATTTGCCGTTCCGTTTCCTGCCATGATCGCCCATTTCGCCACATCGATGACGTCACGGATTTCTCCCACCCTTCGCCCACCCTTAAATATGGCGTGTGAAATCTTCCATCTTCGACCCATGTCTGGAGCTGGGTCGGCGTGGTCGTTGTGATAAGACGGGCGATAAGATAACAGATATCGCAAATGAGCGTGAATTTTGACATTGACATGTCTTGATTTTGACATTGACATGTCTTTACTTTGGCACTTCGACAGAAATCGTTCACCATTCGTTTGAAAGCTCTCGATTTATCACGCATTTCTCTCGTAGGTACTTGCTCTTGGTATTTATGTCGCCATTTCATATTTAAAAATGTAAGTAATGGATGTAGTAAACAATGCCGCTTGTTTTGTTGTTATAAGTTTCTACGTTAGAAACCACTCCGAGAAAACGCCGAAATGACGTGGGTAGAGATAACTGATTTATTACAAGAGTTTATTGAAATCATTGAAACTGTTACAACTGTGATGTAAATTTTTGTTTTGAAAATTGTTCGTCAAAATTATTTGTTCAAAATAGAATCCAACATATTAATGTTCATTCTTGAACTAAAGGCATAAAATGTCCCAATGTGTTGCAGACTCGTATGCAACACAAAGTCGAAATGTGTAAGATAACGTAGGTACGTACATTAATATACTCGTACATTACAATAATTGGAGCCGTTTATTGAGTAAGTACCTGTAGCGAATAATGTTGGTATAAACCTCTCATGGTAGTCCGTTTTGGCTCATTATGTATTTAGTTTGATTAGTATTACAGAAAAGCAAATTGTCAACCTACTAAGGTCTTCATAATCGAAAATTGCTAGTTATTCCCAAAAATCAAGAACCCTGAAAATAGGATGATATCTACGTACGCGTTTCGTGATTACCAATAGAGATGTACTACCTACCTATCCAAAATGTGCTTTAAAAAATCGTTTTAAATTCGTATAGTTGAACAGTAGGTAGGTTCCTAGTTGAATATATCAATATTTAGTAATATATGGACCAATTCTATAAATTTCATTTTATACATTGAAGCTCAACCCTTTGCTTGAAAAAAAAGAAATTAAGTACCTACTTAGGTAGGCAGGTACTAAAACTAAAAGATCACCGTTTAAATAAAAGCGGGATGCGATAAATGCACGGGATGCGGGAGGCCGAGGGGAGAGGGAACTACCACCCCTCCGTGGCGTCATCGTTGTGAGGGGAAGTGCCTTAACTGGCTTGAACTGAAGTGGCGAAAGTGGCGTTGCGATCATGATTCGGAACGCACTGGAAGAGAAACAGACAGACAGACCAGGGCACCCTGAAGTAAGGAAAAGAGAAGACCTATAAGTAAGCGTTTGGTGTTTCCTTTGTCTAATTTCAAGCTTCCAGGATTTCCCCTCCTTTTGTTTCTATGATTTCGATTTTTACATAATTCATTTCATACCTAGCTTGGGTTATAACAATTATGAATCACAATCTTCAACCTATTAACCTTTGCTAATGTCTTATCAACTTAAACAAATGGGAATATAACGAATTTTTTTAATCAAGGTTTAAGCCGCATCGCAACCAGAAGGGTCATTAGCGGCATTGAACAAGGTGTCTTAAGGGGCACTGGAAGTGATACGATTCTAAGGGGAGTCATGTTGCCACCCTTGACGAAAAAGGAGCGCCATCATGACTCCACCAGCAACTCGGAGGGGGAAAAAATTAGGAGTACAGTGATGACCACTGTTTAGCCACCAATATGGATTTAAAAAAACCTCAAAAATTAACAACCAAGACTAGATGTAAAATCAAAATGTCATGTTGTCGAGTTGCGACACCTGTCAGTGCCAAGGGCTTGCCCACTGCTGACAGTAGGTTGACATTTTCATTGGGAGGTATATTTGTTTTTCTTTTGCCTTTTTGTCAGTAAACCTTATGTCTATCTATTTAACTCACTTGTGGAGTTAGTGGGAGGCGGTGGCCTGTTCGAACTGCACAGCTGCTGACCAGAGCCTCGGTGGAGTCCGCTGGAGACGGGAACCCCTTCTGACCTCAGTGATAGACGGGTGGCTTCGTCGAGCCAAGAGTCGTTCGCCGCGTTGGACTCCAAACTCACCCGTAGAGCTGCAGCCAGACCTGCATCCTCCTCATCTTGCTGCGCGATGCTCATCCTGCAAAAAATATTAATTTCAGTCACCCAAAAGAAATGTTCATACCGTAGGGCTTAAAACTATAGAAACGAGACACTATGGTGTGGAAATGCGCAACTGCAAGCTTCCTAATTTCTGGATCCTTGATTTAGGATCAAATTCAAGAAATTTGCAATTACAATAGACCCGAAGCAGATTTCTTCAGTGTGTAATATGTCGGTTGATGAAAGTCTTTATCATGTGTTATGTGTGTGCCCAGTTTACAAATCATCAAGAGAAAATTATTTATATTCCGGACACCAGCTATTTGAAAGGAGATAATTATCATATGGAATTGTTGGGCAGCAAAAATTAACCGAAATGTGTATGTGTATCTCATGCTTGTGCTGTCCCCACACCCTGAATCAATTCCAAAAGGCGCCCCTCTTGTTAATGAAACCTTGCCTATAAGACAAAGCTTCGGAGGGTCGTCCTAAAAAGTTGTCAAAAATTTCAAATATACTTCGAAACCTTTACAAATAGCAAATAGTACTAAATAACTACTATATCAATAATAACTTCTTCACAAAATCAAGTGACACGCAATAAATATTGGTTTCGGTTTTGAGTTGTCCACCAATTCAAAAAGGTGAAAAAACCAGGAGAGTCTCACGGGAGTACACCGAAAGGCACAACTAGCGCACCCTTCTGGCATTCCGGGCTACTAGTCAGCTGATTGGGTGCCTGATGTGTGTATTCGCCAGCTTTCCGCTTACACTTGAATCTCGTTGCTTTTTAGGGAATCTGGGATAAATCGTGGGTTAGGTATCAAAATGGATCCAATACGAGTAATTTTGTTAAGTGGTTGGCAACCGTCTCAAAATAGGTTTAGGTACAGGTAACATCAGAGATTGAATTACTGTTTAGCGTTTAATGTCCTTTTTGTTAGGTACCTATACCTATGTTAGTTATAAGGAATTCATCCCTCTCTGTGTCTGTGTGCTTGCTTGGATCTCTGGGTGTGATTGGGATAGTTTTGAACCAACCCGCCTGAACCTGAAATCTAAAGCACAGTGTTATCACCTATTACAATTACAATTTATTAGTACTGTACGTTGCCCAGAATGCCACAAGGAAGCGCTAGTTGTGCCTTTCGGTGTGCTCGCGCCAGACTCTCCTTAAAAAAAACCCTGGTTTAAATATTTCATAATATAATCCCGAGTACCCCCCCTTTTTTTACAAGTTGCACATAGAATGACTGATTTGCCAGAGAATGCCAGTAAATGAATAGATAAATAAAAATTAATAAATTACTTTATTGCTTTTTCGAGTTCGGGGTCGTCGGCGGATTCCTGCGTTCGGGGCTGTGGGCGGGGTTTGGGCTTGTGGACCGCCGGCGATACAAGCAGAGCTTCATCTGCGGGGGAAGGAGGGAGTCGTCCGTGAATTATGAAAATCGAGTAGCCTGTAAACATAACACATAACATAACCATAATGTAACATAACATAACATAACACATAATGTAACATAAGGATTACGTAATGTGGATTGTAAATAAAAAATTTCGAGTACCCGCAACTAAGAGTTTAGTTTATGCAAAACCGAAAACTATTCGGTTTAAAACTATTAGACTTATTATAGGCTTATTAGGAATTTCTCTTGAATGGTAAGCTCAAAAGCTCAGTCAATGTTTTGGGTCTATTGGTCGACAATAGATTTTCTTGGCTGACCCTCGTGGAAAAGCTATCTTCCGGGCTGTCATCCTGCATTTATTTGCTTCACCAACTCGTCCACTCAGTGTCCCCAGAAGTATTACTTCTTGTTTACCACACTTGTTTTGCCAGCTGGATGTCTTACTGTGTCGTCTTGTGGGGCAACAGTAGTCACGCTAATGAAATTTTTAAGCTCCAAAAGAAAGCCGTTCGTACCATACGTAGGCTGGGATGGAATGAGAGCTGCAGGGGGCACTTCAGGGATCTTGGAATCCTAACGCTGCCCAGTTGGCATCCATGCTATACGTCAAGTTCAACCTGAATGAGTTCTCCAACGGTTCGATAAGACACAACTATTCTACAAGAGACCGGACGAAGTTGTGCCCTCCCTCTAACCAGATCGGCAACATCCCTGAAAATGAACCCCTAACAAGTTGGATGCCGTTTATTTAATCATTTACACTCTTCAACGAGGGATTTGCCACTTTAGTCTTTTAAAAACATTATAAAACGTGTACTTGTAGAACAAGAACTATACTAAAACAGATTTTCATAAGCTTGACACCTCTACCTTCATGTCCAAATAATTGTATTCTCTCTTTCCAGTCATATTACATGTAGGTAGGTATTTATTGTTATTATTATTACTTATATATTGTAATTGACTTTTGTATTGCCTGGCAAGGCCATTTACAAATAAAAACTGATTTGGTTTGATTTGATATAACCGAAAACCATTACCTAACCTACCAACCTAACCTAACTAAACTACCTGCCTACACCTAACCAAAAACTATTAGGATTATCATTATTGAAACTAAGATGTCGGATAAACAGAAATTATACCACAAATACGACTGGAAAGAGCTCATATGAAGGTAATCGGAAGCAACGAAGTGGACTTCGTGCCCCCTTTCCTTTCTCTTGTCCAATGGGATTCAATCTCCTTTCACCTGTGACTATATGCAATGTGGGTTGTAAATACAAAATTGCTATGATATCGCTATCTGCAACTGAGAGTTTAGTTTTCGCAAAACCGAAAACTATTCAGTTTAAAACAATTAGGCTTATTATAACCGGAAACCATTACCTAACCTACCTGCCTAACTGTCAAGAGAGTAACTTTAGTTTAATTATGAATCAGCATCATTGTCAGGTATCGATGACAATGCAGACCTCAGATACTTATCGCGCAAAACTACACCATTCCAGTTTTGATGTTTATTATATTGAGATCTATGTGCGTATGCACTTACTTAATAAAATAATTAACTTCTATATTATAAAGTGTTCATCACTGAAATCACACTAACCTAACCTAACTACCTGCCTAAACCTAACCAAAAACTATCATGATTATCATTATTATTATGATTATTAAAACTAAGATGTCAGATAAACAGAAATTATACCACAAATACAACTGGAAAGAGCTCATATGAAGGTAATCGGAAGCAAAGATGTGTACTTTGTACCCATTTCCTTTCTCTTGACCAATGGCCCATGACCAATCTCCCTTCACCTGTCACTACAAAAGCTGTGTCCTTTCTAATGTATCTTCAGTTATTGTTTGTTATTAATGATGGCCTAACCGTCGAAATCGATTTAACAGTGTAACTCTTTATTTTTCGTGGAAATAGACAACGTTTTTCACTAACTTCCGTCTTGAAATGGGTTTCCACAACTTCGTCGCGAGCGATTTAGTTCGTATCCCTATTCGATCGACAGAGTGGTTTGTGACGTGACTGTGACATCACAGCTTGTTTCTCCTTGGTTCCTTCTTACTCAAGATCCATGGGGTGTGGCATAGGAGAGGCTAGTTCATAAATTGATTTTTCAATTTATAGATAAGATAGATATAGCGATCCATAGTACTTCAAGTCACAATTTAGTCCATAAGCAAGCATGCAGCTTTCCATAGTATGATCAACCGAGCACTGTCTATTCCAATGAGTGAACGAAATGTATCAAAAGAAAAATCCATTATCAAAAGCATAGCAGGCTAGTAATGGATATGGAGGAGATCTCGATGATACCATACGGGATAAGGTTCTTAGGAAAACGAATAGAGATAAAGTTTCCAATCTGGTTAGAAAAGATGTAACTTTAGAAGAAAAACAATGGATAAGTATACCTTATTATGGGAATTTTTTTTGATAAAATCGGCAAAATTCCATCATCGAGGGGTTACAAAGTGGGTTTTAAAACTAGAAATAGTCAATACTAGAATAGTCAAGGCAATGAGTGAGTCTACCAGGTGTCCACCGGCGACCCCATGTCGCCAATGCGATCATATATTCTCAATACTCATTCTGTATGCTTTTTGTACCTAACTGGACTCTGCCCCAAGCCAAGCTGCATCCGTGGTGTTGGATGAGAAGGAAAAGGGATGAAGGGGTGACAGAGGGAAGGTCGGAGAGAGGGGAGAGACCTCCCTACTAGAGGTGATATGTAGTTAGTTGGACGGCGAACGCAGTGAACAACATTAGAAGCGCTTCTGTAAGTAACCTAACTCTTTCTGCATTCCTACATGGATCATTACACACCTACAGATAAATTCCTTCACATCAACATACTTACATATTATTGTACACTATTATACAATAACATACTTACGGCCAAGTGCTATGATTTGCACACATACTTACATACGGCTAAGTGCCATGATTAATTTGTGTTCTCTCTCTCTCACTGCAAAATGCTGTGATGTACCCACATACTTACATACGGCTAAGTGCCATGATTTATGTGTTCTCTCTCTCACGGCCAAGTGCTATGATTTCTCATACCTATTTACATAAAGAGAATGAACACAACTCGCAATTACCAGGGCTCATCTACGGCAACATACCTACATACAGTAATCCTATGAACGTAGGTGAGACCTGTGGATGGGCTATAAGGGGAGTATGGGAGGCAGTTCAACAAACATACAGTTATTTACTTGCAATTTGTAGGTAACTACCTACTTACAACACTTCATATCCAGGTAAAATATATTTTAAATTAAACCTATTCGCGTCAAATCGCGACAACACTAGGTGATTTTATGAGTCCGCCAGCAACCTCGTGGCACACAAGATAACTGTTTCCATCTGTGCCTTGACGGCTGCCTGTGACCTCAGGGCGTTACGTGTGTGTACTTGATGCATGATGAAAAATAAACACACTATTTTGATAAAAAGTCAAAAAACCATTCTAAGAAATTTGATACCATCCACACTCTCCTAAGTTGAGTAGTATTCTTTCTGTGATTTTTCAAAGGTTGTACTGGTGACGTCACACTTGGTGGCAGGGGGGTCACACCCAGGCGGGAGGGGTGCAGTGACCTAGATTTACCTAGTGCGCGAAACTGAAACCCTCGGAGAGGAGTAACTATAATCATCAGAAACGGTTGCATACGAGTCTGCAACACATTGGGACATTTTATGTCTTTAGTTGTAGACTCTATGTGTTGCAGACTCGTATGGAAGCTCCAAGAGCCACCCAGCTGATCCGGACCCTGGGCATCCTCAAGTAAATGTCCGAAAGAGGCTACATACGAAATTACAGCTTCCTAGAGTGTAAAGCATAGAAATTAGCTTTAAGTGCCACTCATCTGATCTGGACCCTGGGCATCATGTAGTAAATGTCCTAAAGAGGCTACATACGAAATTACATCTTCCTAGAGTGTAAAGTATAGAAATTACCTATTGAAATAATTTAACCATCATTCGTCAAATCAAACCGTTCTCGCAATATTCGGATCACCTGCTATGAATCAAATCATCGAAACACCAGCTCAATGAAATCATCAGAAATTAACAAGCGGTTTCAATCATGTTCACAATATCAATTATTGAGAATGATCACCTGAGTGTACACAATTATTCAAATAACCATGCTCATAACTCAGCTTGTTGGCCACACACTTCGCAGTAGTTAACATAATATGGTTGGATAAATCGAGAGCTTTCGAACGAATGGTCAACGAATTTTGTGGGATGAAAAACGACGAAGTACCATTTCCCTAGCAACGACTCAGTTGTAAGCGGAAATCATCAGAAAACCAACTGTAACGCTTTTTGTTAACGCTTTTTTCGTTTATGTGCCAAAGTAAAGACATAAAATGTCAAAATGAATGCATGTATGAAATTATCACCTCGCACAGATGGATAATTTTCTCATTTTAGGCTCTAGCCAGTGAGAAGTTTAATTGGTTGTACTTCGTGCCTCTTTCCTTTCTCTTGACCAATGGGATTCTTTTGAAGAATGTGTTTCTGGACTAATTAAATTAAAGGTAACGTGTGAGAGAAAAATATTGGTTTAAGAAGTACAATCCCAGTACGAAAGCAAAAGTTGCATTAGCACAATAGTAGAGAATATATGCAGATCACATTAATTAAGAACAATAATAACAATATGATCAGATCCAAACTGTTGACGTAAATTCTGAATTTTGTAGGTAGTGAGGCTTCATAATTTTTCACAATAGATTCAATCTCCCTTCACCTGCCACTATATAAGCTGTGTCCTTTCTAATGTGTCTTCAGTTATTGTTTGTCATTAATGATGGCCTAACCGTCGAAATCGATTTAACATTGTAACTCTCTATTTTTTGTGGAAATAGACAACGTTTTATCACTAACTTCCGTTTTTTTGATAAAACGTTCCCAACTCACCTTCTTGTTGCAGTTGAGCGAGGAAAATTGACAGATATGTGGTCGAAATGAGCTCAGGGCCCGATAGGAGGGAATTCAAATTGAACCACTGGTTCCCCAGTTTTCTGATAGTGAACCAGTGCTCTCTATAGTTACAGATGTAAGCCGTCTGGTCTCTGTAAAAGAAATACATAGATATGTTATAAACATGTAATATATTGAGTTTTACCTATAATAATCTAATTAAGATGCATAGATTGTACAGTGAATCGATTTTAAATCTCCCACCACGTTTGAATTTGCGCGGTATGAGGTTGGCCTCTACAACTGTCTCCCATAGTGGGACTCAGCAAGCGACAGCTCCACCATAATTATTCCGAAGACTGTTGTAATGGAATTAGTTCTTCGCAACCTGGTACCGTTTTGTTTTTTTATTATGGTTTAAACGAACGGAGATTATATTTAGTGGGTAAATGAAGAATTTTCCCAACACGTGGGGACTATTTTTTTACCTCAGAGCTGCTGCCGCCTACAGGACTCGCGACACAACTGCTCGTTTTCTTGGTCTTCTCGTTCTGCGCTCCGCTGCCGTATCATCTCCCGAATTTTACCTTCTTATATAAAATCCTCCGGTAAATTTGAATGGTTTCAATAACCAGTTCAGTTGCCGTAAAAACAAGTCTCTCTTACCACTGTCTCCACGATCTTCTGACTTCAGAGAAGTCACCTACAGTTCTTACTTACTGCATAGTGTAACGTATAAAATATAATATATTGTTGAGTATTTCCACGATTGCCGGAATTTAAGTAAGTGTCAGCGTTACACTTTACCACGAACTAGTGACTTTGTACAATACCTAGGTAACGTCTCGAATCTGACTTCGTATCTTTACCTTCTTACCGCATTTATTATACCTGTGACATTCCGAACCCTGAGTATTTCCCATTTTCCTGTATATATATATATATTTTTTTATTTTTATAAACAAGCAAATTTATTTTCTTTCATTCTAGCGGAATAAAATTTGCTTTAAAACAAGATTTGAGAGTTCATGTTTGAATATTATATCCTTGGGTTCATCCCCACTCTTCAAGTTTAGTTTTATTTTGTCACAAGATTATCAAGTAAATGGGGTTAATATTAAAAGCAGGGGCGTTCACAACCTTCATGTTGGCCGTAGTAAAGGCTTTTGGCACATGAGGGTGTGAACGCCCCAGCTTAATATTTCCCAGTACAGATATACAGGTTGCGGCAGAGAGGATGGACGGTTTTAGAAAAATTAACTCCAATCATATTTTAATACGATTGTTTTTGGAACTGTTCCCTTTTCAATCGACCTTCCTATGTACTTTTAGTGAATTTTTGAAGAAAATTAAGCTATTGCTCTCGCCTCAAAATTTGTAGAATGTGAATTTTTGAAAAAAAATTATGCAGAAATCCGTTTCAGGCTATTCTGAATCATATTCTGAAGTTTAACGCATTTTTTTATGTATGTATATATGTATATATGTATGTATGTATATATGTATGTATGTATGTATGTATGTGTCATTCCAGACGATAACTGTCCGTAGAATTGTGCTAGAAACTTCAAACAAATTTTAAAATGTTAAGGGCACAAAACGAAAGTTCAAGTTCGTTGGCCAGCTTGATCGGATTACATCTTCGGGTTGAAATTTTCAAAAATGTATTCAAAAATTTCAAAATAGCCTGTTTTTGCGATTTGTCGTGCGAAATAATTTTTTCAGCATACTAACATGTGGTATATTCGGAATCAGCGTAAAATTTCCTATAAGAATATGTATCAAGTTTTCAAAAATTTCAAAGTTGAAAAATCAGTCAAAAATCGAAATAATGCCGTTCGCTGGTTGTAAAAATCGGTAATATTCTTCAAAAATTCGCTCATGGGGTCATGCTGCATGACTGGACTTTTTTCTTTATGTAGGTACCACATATTTTTTCCTGTAAATAAGATCATATAATAGTCTGTACGCATGTAAAAACATAATCTAATTTTCTTTTCTAAGTCTACCTTTTAGCGATTTCTCCTGTATTTTATAATAGAATAACTTTGTAAACAAAACAGAGACTACGTCTATGAATTTTAATTTACAAAAAGCATGTTCCATGCTAAAAAAAACATCCTCTCTCAGTTTTTTTCAAACGTTGTAAACCTCAGTTTATCACGTAATGAATTGGAAAATTATTAAAAACATGAGAAAATTTTTGAATGAATAACTGTGTGTACATATTTTTTACTTCGACGATCTGTAATGTCTCGAAAAATTCATTTAAATGGTCGATATATTGAGATATAATGTGATTATGAGATTTTTTATTTGAATTTAGGATGTTCTCGAAATTGAAATGATGTTTTGCCGATAGGAACGTCAAATTTTTGTTGAATTTTGGTGAAAGGCAAACAAGATGATGAACGTTTGTTGATGTAATGTTAAAGACATTGATGTGAAACCGGACAGTGAAAGTTGGAGTTTTGAACAAAAAGATGTATAAATAAATATTTTCTGTTTATTTCTTTGATTGGTGAGTTTTCTTTTTTAGCAGCCTCAAACATCAAGGATGGAGATGGTGATTGTGATAGTCATTGTGCTGAAGAGTGGGGCTAGGGGGAAACACTAGTCACGCTATAATGCACCAAGATTCTCTATAATACAGGGTGCGGCAGAGAGGACGGACGGTTTTAAAAAAATCATAAAATAGTTAATTTTTACTCAAAAAAAAAATTTATTGATGCAATCGGGTTCGCAAGGAAATAGCATTTGAAACAGTCAAGTGCGAAAAATCACATCAGGCATGTGGTGGTCGAAATCGTTGATGCAGTGCTGGAGGCGTTCTTGGAAGTTCACGTAGACTCTCTCCAACATAGTGCTACGTCGAAATGATCACCAACTTCTTTTTCCCTGAATTACGACGGCGACGTGTTCCAACCCGACGTGTGTGGTTCCAGCAGGATGGGGCGACCGCCCACACAGCCAGAGCATCAATGGACGTCGCCCTCTCTTCCCTGGTCGCCTTATTTCCAGGTTTGGCGATGTTCATTGGCCTCCTCGGTCCCCAGATTTATCCATATGCGATTTTTTCTTATGGGTAGAGTATACGACGAGAACAAGCCCCGAACTCTGGACGAATTGAAGGACACAATTCGCGTGGAAGTCGCCCAAGTTGAGAGAGCTATGTTGGAGAGAACGCACAAGAACACCTCCAGCACTGCATCATCAATTTCGGCCACCACATGCCTGATGTGATTTTTCACACTTGACTGTCTCAAATGCTATTTCCTTGCGAACCTGATTGCATCAATAAATTTGTTTTTAAGTAAAAATTAACTATTTTATGATTTTCTTAAAGCCGTCCGTCCTTTCTGCCGCACCCTGTATGGAGGGAGGCAGAAGTTATCAGGATTTAAAATCTTGAAAATCAAAACATGGCAACGGGTCTGCAAGTATGGTAAGTTCTTGCATCCCAACAGCTCATTAGAGTGTTGTGAGATGTGGCTCCTTCAAATTGCAAACATACCGGGTACAATTATTAAATACAACCTGAATTTTACATCGACAGGCTGAATCCATTGACAGAGTAAACAGAATTTCACCATACGTTAGCAATGGCAGGACCAGTGACTTCACAAGTCGGGATTTTAAATATTTGTATATTATTTTTTACAGCCCTTACAGATTTTAAATATTTGTATATATATGTATATTATTTTTTACAGCCCTTTGAAAATCATCGTACCTGCACTTCACGTGATCCATGCAAACACTTACTGAGGGTTTTCTTGCGCTGCGAGGGCGAGGGTTTCGGTGGAATTGAGCGGCACCAGCTCGAGAGACCAAACTGCTAGCGCTGAGCTGATGACTTGAACCGAGAAAAACCCACTGTCATCCATATTGCCAGAAGGTTGCTGTGAAAAATAAACAGAAAATAAGATCTTTAGGGCGGGTTTCACTTTCTAAGAGCTAAAGTGGGGGATAACAAACTTTTGGGGTTAAGGGAATTAAGCTAGTTCCGTGAGTTGAGATCAGTTGTGTTTCACCATGCACTTCAAGGTGGTCTTTGATTAACCTCGAGGTTAGTGTTCCTAGACATGCTTTCCTGCAGATAAAGCTGATAAGTTTTAATATTTAGGTGATTTGTTTCGGTTTGGGAAAGTACTGTGTTTTTCACACCCATTCGAACCCACCCTGTAGTTCAACTGAAACATTCAGTAGTTTGGAACTTGTGAAAAATAGTTTATAGGCTACATATATAGGGCTGGATCTGTATTTCCGGAGGGGCTGCTCGAGCAAAGCACAGGAAATACGACGAAGCAGCCGAGGACTCCACCGTAGACTCGAGAGTTGTGGAGAAGGCGCGCAAGAGGGCGCATCTAGAACATTCTTGCTTGTGTTTTTGTCGGGGGTTAGCTATTGTGGAATCACGGCAGGATCATCAGTGGAAGAACGACACAAAAAGAGCTAACTCGTGTGACTCTAAAGATAAACAATGAAATCTATTTGCTGCGGTACAAACTTTCCGCCTGCCAAAATTATGAAAAGAAAATATAATTGTATGAACCTGTAGAAATAAGAGGATTAAGGGTGTGAAAAGGAAAAGAAGGCAAGAAGGAGGACCAGAAATAATGGCTAAGCCTGTTGATCGCGAAGCTAACTTTTCCTCAATTTCCCATTAGAAGGCTTGTTTGCCACGTTCTCAGGAAATAGAGGGACTAACTTGGCAACTGGTCGGCAGAACGAGGATGTAGAGGTCCGAAAAGAAGCTTCTCGAACAGCTCCATCTCTTCCTGAATGGACCTCGACGATTCAACCTCTAGACCACTGGAGAACTGACAAGTTGTCCTTCAGCAAGACTAAAGGTGGATTCACACTCGCGGTAACGGGAACGTCAGATCACAGTCACGTCAGGTCGCGTCAAGATTGCTTCTGTGGAAATGTTACGGGGTGATTCCCACTCACGGGCGCGGTACAGTCAAGATCAAATCTCGGTCCAGTCACTTCCCGTCAGGTCGCCCGGCGAGCGATCGAAACCTGACGTGACGTTGACCTTCCCGGACTGAACGGGAAATGTGAATCACAAACAGTCAAATCTCGTCTCCGCTGGGTGTCCTCCCGTCAGGATTCTCTCGACTAACAATCATCAAACTTATGATTTTTAGAAAGTTATTGCTTAGAAAAAGTTTATCAACTTTGAACTAAATACGTTAAAACTTTTTGCACGAATTTACGCTGCTAAATTTACTTAAATTTCATTAAGGTTTGCTAAAATTCCAGTGCAGGGGCGTCGCTATAGGGGTGAATGGGGGGGGGGGGGGGGGGGGGGGGGGGGGGGGCTCACTGACATGGGAGAAGTTGGGAAAATTTGGGAGCTGGCAATAAAACCCATAATTTGAAGAGACGTATTTGGAACACTGATTCTAATCAAATCCTGGTTTTCGCAACTGTAAGTACCAGGTATTCATGGAATACTTGAAGTATTTTAATTTTTTGCATGAAATTGGCATTTTTTGTTCAAATTTCCACAGTATTTCGCAATTATGTTATATCTCAAAAACTGATAGTGATAAAAAATTTGGCTTGACGGCGTATTGCTCTATTTTCGGCTTACTCACCCAAAAAAATTGTTCATACTATTCCAAATCCACTTTGTAGTTCAATGTAGAACAGTCAGTAGTTTGAAACATATGACAAATAATTTTAAGGTTACAATGACTGATGAGTGTTTTTATATAGGAAATATGGACAAGCATGGACTAAATGGAAAAATCTGCATACTCACTTCCAGTAAACTCAACCTTTTAAACTAATCGTGTAGAGTTAAAAATGTCTATAAATGTATATTTTCTTATTGTTGCTTCTCATTGCAATTATTGTTTTAATTCAAAAAATATAAATATATATCTGATTCCTAATGAGCAAATTGCTTTGCGCTTTTAAAAATATCTGGAAGATTTATCCTGGTCATTTTCACATTCTTTAAGTTTCAAATAGTGACAATATTTATTGTAATCAAATTCGAATATTGTGGTATTACTGCAAACGATAGGTATGTTATCAAATTTTCACATAAAAACTCACTTGAAAAGGTCATTTTGTTAGTGTTACGTGTATTTAGTGGGTACATATATTATATGCAATACATAGGTATTGCCTGTAGTAAGAGGTATAATTTATAAGTGATACTATACATCCTATTGGAGTTATGAAAAGTTTTGGTTCAGTTGAGAATTTCATGATACTTCCCTCCTTATTATTTTTGTCTAGCGACGCCGCTGACGGTATGATCGTATCAGTGAATTTTTCACTGATACGAGACTCCGATTCTCCGTTCGGGGTCTAGTTTCATCTTCTTCCTCGAGTAGCAAAGCTAGTTTATACAAATTTTTTATCCTCTCGGACATCGCGTCACTGCGCGGGGAAGACTGACCTGACCTGACGTGATCTGACTTGGCTGTGTGAATGGGTGGCCCGTTGACGTGACTCTGACCTGACTGTGATCTGACGTTCCCGTTACCGCGAGTGTGAATCCACCTTTAGTCCCCCGACTTGTAGATTAGGAGCGGACTCGTTCCATTTAACTCTGGCTTGTAGTGTGGAGAGGTATTCTGGGTGCCATTGAGTCCAGAAGAATTGCAGCATTCGCTTGGTAAGTTGCGAATGATCCAAACGGTTGAGTGAAACGTCTAGCAGGGTTGTCTCAGGTATGGCAAGCAATGGTTCTTGGACCATAAATTTACATGGAAGAGGCGTACCTCTCACCTCCCCTGCACTGCGTTTGCACTTGTCACCTCTTATGAGTTAATCGGGCATAAATTAAAACATTACGTATGAAAAAAATTATGAAAAATTATACCAAATACCTGAATGAAAGTTCGGTACTCTTCCGTGTCGACTCCGGACTCAGCCATGAAGGCCCGCTCCTCATCATCCATCCGTTGAGCCAGCGTGGCTAAATCCACCGGGGTAAAGTAAGGGCCTTGCAGCAGTGCGTTCAAGCAATGCTGAGCACAAAGCGACCCCTCTTGCTGGAAACATCACATTTTCTATTACTTTCACAGACAAAATGGTATATATACAATGACAGGTAGAGTAAAACAAAAATTTAGTATGTACACTACATGCAGATTAATCGATTCATGGATATGTCTTATTGACATGACCCCCCCCCCCCCCGAAATTTGTGTCTCAAGTTAAAAAAAATATCATAATTAAATTAGCTCAGTCAGCTGATCAGGAAAGACCTAATTATTTATTTCAATCGTCTCTTAGGGTCCTAAAGAGTCTCCTCCCTATCAAATTTCAAATTCCTAGGGTGTACAGGACAGAATTTAGCTAAGTCAGCTTCACTAGTAACGCATTGGTTGCACGTGACAATCAATAGAAATTAATTACTGTTTGCTTGACATAAATTTCCTTTGTCAGAACATGTTAACGTTGCCATGCATGACTATGAGCTCTAGAATAATTAATAATTTAGTATCAGCTTGAGTTCGAATTGAGGCCATTGTAGGATTGCAGGGAAACTGTGGCTAACGATGATCAACACTGATTAGCTGAGTGATGCCTGAAGCTAAAACTTGTCTGCTTTTCAGCCTATATTCTGAATGAGTGATTCTTTATTACTGTTTGCTTGACATACATTTCTTTTGCCAGAACATGCTAACGTTGCCATGCATGATTAAATATGAATGAATCATCGAAACACCAGCTCAATGAAATCATCAGAAATTAACAAGCGGTTGCAATCATGCTCACAATATCAATTATTGAGAATGATCACCTGAGTGTACCTACACAATTATTCATATAACCATGCTCATAACTCAGCTTGTTGGCCACGCACTTCCCAGTAGTTAACATAATATGGTTGGATGAATCGAGAGCTTTCGAACGATTGGTCGACGAATTTTGTGGGATGAAAAACGACGAAGTGCCATTTCCCTAGCAACGACTCGGTTGTAAGCGGAAATCATCAGAAAACCTACCGTAACGCATTTTTTTAACGCTTTTTTCGTTTATGTGCCAAAGTAAAAACATGAAATGTCAAAAAAAATCGTGACACATCCTCGTACAAACGTTTTTCGCTAGTTAGGTTCCAAGACTAAAGCATGTTTCATGCTAAAACCGTTGCATTTTTATACCTAGTAGAAATTTTCATACTCACGTAGCCCAGGCAAAACATATATCCATGTCAACGTGTATCTTACGCTTTGATGATTCTTGGCACTCGAATGTGTACATAGCGTAAAGTAAGGCCAGATAGAACAAATACTATGAAATGTGGTGGTTAAGTCGAAAATCCCTATTTTGCATGTATGAACAATGATGTATTCACTGTTATAGTAACTGAGGAGAACACGATTTCACAATAATTATCTATAGGAACAAAAATTAATAGAAACTGAACGTACCTTTTCGTGAAATATCAAATCCATTGTACGCGGAAAGTTTTCTGTTGTTCACAGGTCTCCAATAACCAATGGAAATCACTCTAACGGATCGAATGATGAAGCCGATTTCCGTCTATCTGAATGACCGCATTTTAGGAAACCGAGTGCGCCAGACAGATGCGGACTCTGGCGAAGGCTTTATAAATGGAAAAGTGACTCAGAGACTAAGAAGATGATCCTAATCTTTTAAAACGATAGGAGAAAAAATCGTAGGTGTTCTCTGATTCAAACTTCTCGTTTTAGGTTTGTAGACTAGTTCAGCCCGACACGGGATCTTATCAGACGTGAAAATATCATGGTAAAGACCGCAATCGCGATGTTACAAATAGCGTTTGACGCGAAATACACCTAAATAGAGTGCAACTGTAATAAATAAATAACTAAATATACTGATAAATTCAAGTTCAAAAGAAAAATAACTCAAATAGGGAGAATAAAAAGGCAAAGGTTCTTTGACGTTACGCTGTATTACAGGCGAAAAGTGACGTGAAGGCATAACCTTCATGTAATGGGGAGGTTGCTCTGCATGGAGCTGGTTATCATGGAGTCAGATTTCTAGACAGTTCGAATTACTACAGGTGGGCAGAGGACGTGACGTCATCGTGCAAATGATGTATGACGTATTTAATAATTATTAATTAATGGCTTATCACACTAGCATTTTTTTCGGCATTTTTAATGCCTAAACGTGAAGAAGGCACAGTGCATTTTTCTAAGGTCAGCTGTGAATGTTCAGGAGGAATAAGAGCAAAAACAGCGCATTCTGGCGGAATGCATTTTTATTAAATCATTCAGCTTAGAGCTCCTAGGGGTTTTTCCAAAGAACTTTCCATAGGAGCCTATCATATAAGCTCTTTGGGTTTTTCATTGAGTTGTTACCTCCCCAAGGGGTATGTTTAGCATTTTTCTTGCGTGAAGGTAAACATTAGAACATGTTCTAATTTTCCTGTGAGTTTAAAAAAGCTTCGCCAGGATGCGCAATGGTCGAAAAAGCTGACCTTGGAAAAAAAATCAGTTCATCTTCTACACATTTAGGCATTAAAAAATGCCGAAAAAATGCTAGTTAAGACTATTTACTGGTCGGATCACCATCATATAAAAAATTTTGAAAGCTCTAGCTCTGATATTTTGATCGAACGAATAAAAAACGCTGCAAGTTATTACTCAAAGGTTTATTATTTCTGTATTAGATAGCCCTTCTACGCAGAACACTGGTTTGTATTAATTAAATTTGCACAGATTTTCAATGACACGCGAGTAAGAGTCAGGATCTTTTTAGTTCATTTTGCTGCTGCGGTGCTCACATCCTTTTGAGAGCCATTTCAATAGGATGAGTTGAAGAAGTCATTAGGAAATTTTTGCAACGCTGAGTCGTTGTTGAGTGGGAGGAACTACGAATAGAAATGGATCATTGCGCATGTGCTCAATATGCTGATGGTTAGCGTTGTAGGAACAGAAAAATCCTATTCGGAGCTCAAGGGAAACCGAATACAGCTCCAAAACTCTGTGAACGCTCTGGCCATGGAATAACAATTGTCCTTGAATATTTGGTTGACTAAAGGGCCGATTACACGAGCAACAAAAGTTGCGCAACTCCAAAAAAAAAATAGCACTAGAAAAGTTGTACGCAACACAAAGCAATAAAATTGCCTCTTGTTGCGTCAAGATGTTGCAAGGAATTAATTGCACTGTGTTGCACCAATAAAGTTGAGCAATAGAAATTGCTCAATTGTTTCGTTTACACGGGCGACTACAGTTTGCGCCATGGACGGTGAAGAGGTGGTCGTCGCTGCTGCTGTGGTCGTCGTCGCTGCTGCTGCCAACCAAAGGAAAGAGAGGGGAATTTGGCAGCGCCAGTTTCTGAGCCAGAGAGAATGTGGGTTGGCTCTCACCTCTGAAATTCTTTCACGTCAATATTTACTCATAAGGCCATGCTGCACAAATAAACTATCTTTGCTACGTTAAAATTCTCTCATGGGGCAATGCTGCACCCCACCAGTGCAGTTTCACGTCAATATTTGCTCATAAGGCCATGCTGCACATATAAACTCCTATCTTTCCTACGTTAAAATTCTTTCATGAGGCAATGCTGAACCCCACCAGTGCAGTTTCACATCAATATTTGCTCATAAGGCCATGCTGCACCCCATCAGTGCAGTTAAAATTCTCTCATGAGGCACTGCACCCCATCAGTGCAGTTGCACGTCAGTATTCGCTCATAAGGCCATGCTGCACCCCATCAGTGCAGTTTCACGTCAATATTTGCTCATAAGGCCATGCTGCACAAATAAACTCCTATCTTTCCTACGTTAAAATTCTCTCATGAGGCAATGCTGCACCCCATCAGTGCAGTTTCACGTCAATATTTGCTCATAAGGCCATACTGCACAAATAAACTCTCAATGTGATTGGCTGTTTCGTTCCCTCTCCCGACCCAAGGCCGAAAAATTGCCGCAATAGTGCAATAATTTTCCAAACCCCTTGGACTTCATTTCAACACGATGCAACAGTTGCCGAGAGGGCTCGTGGGCCTGAAATGTTGTACAACTCCCGTCAATTAATTGCGTGCAATCTTTGGCAATTTTTTCGAGGAGAGAATAGTTGTCCAACTTTTTTGAAATAGTTGTGCAATACTTTTTTCTGCAATTATTGCCGGAAAAAATCGCTCGTGTAAACGGGCCTTAACTGAGTACAGATTGCAAAGAGGACATTGTAGAGTATGTAATAAAAGAATTACAGCAAATTTACCCGAAGGTGTTGCAAGAGATCTTCTAGGATCTAATGCTAAAACAATTATAGTCTCAAATACTGAACGCAGGGTATCGAAGAAGTGTGCATCTGAATATGAGAAAATGAAGGAAAAGTTACAGGGAAGCGAATATTTGCATATAAACGAAACAGGACACAGAAATCAAGGAAAGAGAGGCTGGAGTTGGGTAATAACGAACAAAGCGTTGACACTTCTGAAGGTAAGCGAGTCTCGTGGTAAGAAGGTGTTGAAGAGTTTACTGCCAGAATATGATGGTATAGTTGTGAGCAATAGATACGCTGTATACAATTACTTCAATCGTGAAAATAGGCAGATATGTTGGGCACATTTGGCAAGAGATTTTGAGAAATTTGCCCATAGTAAAAATGTTGAAGTGAGCGAAATTGGCCAAGCACTAAAATCGCTCAGCAATAAGGTGTTTGTAGTAGACAAGGCAAAAAAACACAATTTGATAGATAATTTGAGATTTTATTGGCTGATGCGAAAAATTCGGAAAAGGGTAAAACATTTTTTGCGTAAAATGACGAGGGTTGTAAATAGCACTCAAGCTTCAAGAATGGCCGCTAAGATGTTACGGTCTGAGGATATGATGTGGAAGTTTTTAAGAAAACCTGAAGTGATAGAAACAACCAACAACCTTGCAGAACGGCAAATTAGACGGTACGTAATTTATCGTAAAAACAGCTTTTTCACCTGGTCAGAACGTGGGGAAAGATTCGTGGAAAGAATGCTGTCAATATTTTTGACATCACGTCTAAATGGCCAAAACCCCTTTCAAAAGCTACAGAATCCACTAGCTGTCACTGCTTAGTTCTTTATTCATTCTCACAATCCGTGAAGGAACAAAAATCGAAGAGGATGAATCAAGAACATACCTTGCTTCTGGATTAAATAATACTCTTCATGGCAACATTTACCAGCTAAAATTGTTAATGTTATTTTTAAAAGCTACTCTTTTCGTTTGGCTACAGAGTAGAATAATGCTGAAAAATTTGATGATTTGGTTTTTATATGTAATAATTCAAAATCAAAAAAAAAATATATCGTTTTTTGCAAGCAAAACACAAGCAAAATAAGGAGGATAATAAAATTGGAATAAGCGATTTACTCACAAAAAATAAAGATGGTGAATTTAATTAGATAAAAGCTACTCTTTTCGTTTGGCTACAGAGTAGAATAATGCTGAAAAATTTGATGATTTGGTTTTTATATGTAATAATTCAAAATAAAAAAAAAATATCGTTTTTTGCAAGCAAAACAAGCAAAATAAGGAGGATAATAAAATTGGAATAAGCGATTTACTCACAAAAAATAAAGATGGTGAATTTAATTAGATAAAAGCTACTCTTTTCGTTTGGCTACAGAGTAGAATAATGCTGAAAAATTTGATGATTTGGTTTTTATATGTAATAATTCAAAATAAAAAAAATATATCGTTTTTTGCAAGCAAAACACAAGCAAAATAAGGAGGATAATAAAATTGGAATAAGCGATTTACTCACAAAAAATAAAGATGGTGAATTTAATTAGATAAAAGCTACTCTTTTCGTTTGGCTACAGAGTAGAATAATGCTGAAAAATTTGATGATTTGGTTTTTATATGTATCTAATAATTCAAAATCAAAAAAAATATATCGTTTTTTGCAAGCAAAACACAAGCAAAATAAGGAGGATAATAAAATTGGAATAAGCGATTTACTCACAAAAAATAAAGATGGTGAATTTAATTAGATAAAAGCTACTCTTTTCGTTTGGCTACAGAGTAGAATAATGCTGAAAAATTTGATGATTTGGTTTTTATATGTAATAATTCAAAATCAAAAAAAATATATCGTTTTTTGCAAGCAAAACAAGCAAAATAAGGAGGATAATAAAATTGGAATAAGCGATTTACTCACAAAAAATAAAGAAGGTGAATTTAATTAGATAAAATCTACTCTTTTCGTTTGGCTACAGAGTAGAATAATGCTGAAAAATTTGATGATTTGGTTTTTATATGTAATAATTCAAAATCAAAAAAAAATATATCGTTTTTTGCAAGCAAAACACAAGCAAAATAAGGAGGATAATAAAATTGGAATAAGCGATTTACTCACAAAAAATAAAGATGGTGAATTTAATTAGATAAAAGCTACTCTTTTCGTTTGGCTACAGAGTAGAATAATGCTGAAAAATTTGATGATTTGGTTTTTATATGTAATAATTCAAAATCAAAAAAAAATATATCGTTTTTTGCAAGCAAAACACAAGCAAAATAAGGAGGATAATAAAATTGGAATAAGCGATTTACTCACAAAAAATAAAGATGGTGAATTTAATTAGATAAAAGCTACTCTTTTCGTTTGGCTACAGAGTAGAATAATGCTGAAAAATTTGATGATTTGGTTTTTATATGTAATAATTCAAAATCAAAAAAAATATATCGTTTTTTGCAAGCAAAACAAGCAAAATAAGGAGGATAATAAAATTGGAATAAGCGATTTACTCACAAAAAATAAAGATGGTGAATTTAATTAGATAAAAGCTACTCTTTTCGTTTGGCTACAGAGTAGAATAATGCTGAAAAATTTGATGATTTGGTTTTTATATGTAATAATTCAAAAAAAAATATATATCGTTTTTTGCAAGCACAACACAAGCAAAATAAGGAGGATAATAAAATTGGAATAAGCGATTTACTCACAAAAAATAAAGATGGTGAATTTAATTAGATAAAAGCTACTCTTTTCGTTTGGCTACAGAGTAGAATAATGCTGAAAAATTTGATGATTTGGTTTTTATATGTAATAATTCAAAATCAAAAAAAAAATATATCGTTTTTTGCAAGCAAAACACAAGCAAAATAAGGAGGATAATAAAATTGGAATAAGCGATTTACTCACAAAAAATAAAGATGGTGAATTTAATTTGGCAAAGTATTTCATTTCCTACTTAAAGGTTTAATACAAACAAGACTTTATCAATGGTGAACTGAAAGATTTTGTTATTTGTACCAACATTGATTTTGATCTAGATCAAAGCAGAACACAAGATGCAGTAAAACAGTTGAAAGTGCAAAAAAAATGAACACAAGAACAGTACACAAGATGCAGTAAAAAAGTTGAAAGTGCAAAAAAAAAAATGAAGAAAGGAAATTTTGGTTGAAACAATTAAAGATAATGATGTCTTCTTTAAAGATGGCGGTGAGAGATATAAGCTTTCTTATGAAGTATATAACAATGTTACAAAAAATAATATCATAGAATTCAGTAGGATTATTCCTAGGATGTTTCTATGTTCCAAAAGAGGAAACTTAAATAACAAAATACATACCCTTTTAATATACACAGAAGGCATTCTATAGCTAACTTAAGTAACCAGATACAACTATAACTTTTATTGTTTAATAACATTTGTGCCAGTCTCTCTAACTTGAGCTTATGGATTAAGCCATTACTTAATGTTGAAAGTAGCTTGTTCTGCTATTTTTCCTTAACTTAAACTTACTGTACTTGAGATGTACTTGAGGTAATCACTACATCGTTGATATTAGTATTAGGTTTACAAACATCCATCAAAATTCTTAAGTCTTCGTTACTCAGGTAACTAAATATTTTTTCAGTACAGTCATATGGTAACTCAGGAAAATTGTTAAAGAGAAAATGGAAAATTGTATTGCCTTGTTCAAGTAACTCTTTTCTTTCCATACCCTTTCTGAAATGACTTTCGATCATACTAGCATATATTGGAAATTTTGTTTTATAGTCGTCTGATTTTAAAACCTGCACTATATTTTCATTCCTCATATATATTGCTAATGAGCTTGTACCTTTTGCCAAGATATCATAAAATGAAATGTTAGGATTACTAATCTTCTCACTCTTCATGCTTGCTATTTCTTCCTCACATTCATCCTGAAAACCACTTATTTCACCACTGATACTCATTGATAGTAAATTTTTTTCACTTACGTATAAATTTGCGGTTTTCATTTTAACTATGTGGCGTTTCAGAGCTTCAGCAGTTACTTCACACGAACAGACACGGAGATCAGGATCGTAGTAACTATCATCATCAGAGCTATAGTTGTTGTGTTGCCTATAATAGAACGACCTTATTCCAGCTATAGCATGATCAAGAGGTGTTTGATTATTTCTACTTGTAATATTAATATCAGAGCCATACTCCAGAAGAGTGACAACAACTTCTACGTGTCCTTCTTGAGAAGCAATGTGAAGTGCTGTTCTGCCATACTCATCTCTAGCGTCAATATTAGCACCAAATTTCAAGATAGTCTCAATAATTTCCTGATAACCTTTTTTAGCACCTAAGTGCAGTGGTGTAATGTCACTTTTAATTTTAGAATCAACTTTGGCACCACATTCTAGCAATACTTTTACAACCTCTTTATAACCCTTTTCAGTTGCAATGTGCAGTGCAGTGGTTCCATCTTTTTGCTTAGCATTTACATTCGCTCCTTTATTCAAAAGCATCGTGCTAATTTCTTCATTTCCTCTTTGAGCAGAAAGATGGAGCGGTGTAATGCCACTTTTTACTCCAGAGTTAACATTTGCATTGTATTTCAAAAGAGCTTCAACAACTTTTACATATCCTTTTTGAATAGCAGCATGAAGTGTTGTTACACCATCTTTAGTTTGAGCATCTACATTAACACCTTTACTCAGAAGCAGTTTAGCAATTTCCCCCTTAATATTAATATCAGGATCTTCATTAGTGAGAAATCCAAAAAAACCTTCACTTAAAGCAGTAAAATGCAATGCTGTTCTTCCATATTTGTCACTAGCGTTAATATCAGCATCATGTTGCAAAAGAGCTTCAACGATTTCTATGCATTCCTTCTTAACAGCAATATTCAATAGATCAGGACTATCTTTTATATTAGCTCTATTAGTTAAAAGTAGCTTGGTAACTTTTACATCGGCATTCTCAATAGCATAAAATATTGGCGTTTTTCCGGTTTTATCTTGAGCATTTATATCAGCTTCATAGCTTATCAACAATTTAGCTACTTCTTCCTGTTTGTATTTGGCTGCACTATGTAAAGGTGTAAAACCTTCTTTAAATGTTGTATTAACATCAGCACCATACTTTAATAGGTCTTCAATAATTTTCAAATATCCTTTTTCAACAGCAGCATGTAATAACTTAGGATCATTTGCATCTTCTGGGTTAACAATAAGGCCATATTCTAGAAGAGCCTCAACAATCTTTTTATACACTTCTCCATAGCCGTGCACTGCGATTTTAAGAGAGCTTCTGTTACTCTGATCATTAATATCAGGACAGTACCTTAAAACATCCTCAACAATTGTTAAATATCCTTTTTCAACAGCGAGGTATAGTGTGGTTTTGCCATCTTTATCCTGATTATCAACTTTAGCTCCATGTTGTAAGAGCAGTTTTACAACTATTTTATGTCCTGTTTTGGTAGCAATATGAAGCGGCGTTGAATTACCATTTGTGCTAGCATTAATATCAGCACCTTTATTCAAGAATAATTTCACAGCTTCTTCTTTGCCAAGTTCAGAAGCAAAATGTAGTGGCGTATATCCTTCCTCCAATGTGAAAGAATGAGTACAAGCACCATGGTTTAGAAGATCTTCGGCAATATGCATATATTCTTTCATAGCAGCAATATGAAGGGGGGTTTTACCATCTTCCCCTTTAACATCAACATTAGCACCTCTACTTAAAAGCAACGTGATAACTTCTTTACTACCTTTTACAACAGCAAAGTGCAGTGGTGCATAACCTTTTTTCCATGTTGAAGTACACACACAATTAACATAAGCTCCATATTTTAAAAGATGCTCAACAATTTGTAAACATCCTATCTCAGCTGCAACATGAAGTAGACTTGTACCATCATTGTCTCTGGCATTAACATCAGCTCTATGCTTTAAAAGTAATTCAGTAACTTCCATTTGCTTATTTTCAATTGCCTTGTGAAGTGGAGTTCTACCATATTGATTTTTAGCATTAATATTAGCACCATACTTTAATAGGTCTTCAATAATTTTCAAATATCCTTTTTCAACAGCAGCATGTAATAACTTAGGATCATTTGCATCTTCTGGGTTAACAATAAGGCCATATTCTAGAAGAGCCTCAACAATCTTTTTATACACTTCTCCATAGCCGTGCACTGCGATTTTAAGAGAGCTTCTGTTACTCTGATCATTAATATCAGGACAGTACCTTAAAACATCCTCAACAATTGTTAAATATCCTTTTTCAACAGCGAGGTATAGTGTGGTTTTGCCATCTTTATCCTGATTATCAACTTTAGCTCCATGTTGTAAGAGCAGTTTTACAACTATTTTACGTCCTGTTTTGGTAGCAATATGAAGCGGCGTTGAATTACCATTTGTGCTAGCATTAATATCAGCACCTTTATTCAAGAATAATTTCACAGCTTCTTCTTTGCCTAGTTCAGAAGCAATATGTAGTGGCGTATATCCTTCCTTCAATGTGAAAGAATGAGTACAAGCACCATGGTTTAGAAGATCTTCGGCAATATGCATATATCCTTTCTTAGCAGCAATATGAAGAGGGGTTATACTATCTTCCCCTTTAACATCAACATTAGCACCTCTACTTAAAAGCAACGTGATAACTTCTTTACTACCTTTTTCAACAGCAAAGTGCAGTGGTGCATAACCTTTTTTCCAAGGTGAAGTACACACACAATCAACATAAGCTTCATATTTTAAAAGATGCTCAACAATTTGTAAACATCCTATCTCAGCTGCAACATGAAGTAGACTTATACCATTAATGTCTCTGGCATTAACATCAGCTCTATGCTTTAAAAGTAATTCAGTAACTTCCATTTGCTTATTTTCAATTGCCTTGTGAAGTGGAGTTCTACCATATTGATTTTTAGCATTAATATTAGCACCTTTGTCTAGAATCATCTTAACAATTTCTATGTCACCATTTATAACAGCAAAATGAAGAGGAGTATTAGAAGGCTTTTTATTTTTTCTGTTAACTTTAGAACCGCTTGTTAAAAGTAGCTTAGCAACTGCTGCATGTTTGTTCTTAACAGCATCACAAAGTAAAACATATCCTTCTGACCAATCTTGTGAGTAAGACAGCCCAAAAGAATTGATTAACTCCCTTGCTCTTTCTAGTCTTCCTTCACGAACCGCAGAAATTAAACTGTAGTTTATATCCTGATTACCTGGCATGACTACTTGCCCTCCAGATTATAACATTTTACTTATATTAATATAATTATAAATAGATGATATATTATCCACAGTATATAATATAAGTCAAACTAGTTTAAACATAATATTTTTACTATCTTGCAATGTTTTAGTTTCTGTAATGAATTCAGGTGTTTGCTTCGTCGAGCCAAGAGTCATTCGCCGCGTTGGACTCCAAACTCACCCGAAGAGCTGTGGCCAGACCTGCATCCTCCTCATCTTGCTGTGCGATGCTCATCCTGCAAAGGATTTCAATTTCAGTCACCCAAAAGAAATGTTACTTAATATATACCTAACAACGCAGGTTAAGAATTAAATTACAATACATTAGGTGGCAAATCCTGCGAAATTGTCACTGCAGGGGTGAGGGGAGGGAAGATGAAAACACTTCGATCCTTTCTTCCCCTGTGAGGGAACGTCAATTTAATGGAACCGGTTTCAGTCAGTGGTCACAGACCTTCTTCAAGAAACGTTCATACCGTAGAGCTCAAAACTATTCTAGACTGGTTTTAGGGCGGAATTCATAGTCCTCACTTAGTTGAAAGGAAATGCTTAAGTGACGCTCTGAGTAGCTGGTGGCAACTTAACCTATTCATAGTCAGTGACTAAGTAATTGCTTAAGCGATTGCTCGAGCATTCGCTTAAGTGAGATTCATAAACAAAAAACCAAGCAAATGCTCAAGTTTTTTCCCCTCAAATGAGCAGAAAAACCAAGGCACGACGAAAGCTACCTTGAGCATTTGCTTAGTGAGAATCCATCAGTTCTTCCTTCCAAAAGGGTTTTTGTATAGTGTGTGTATATAGTGGCTTTCATAGAAGTTATGGATCTCGAGAAAATTTTTGAAATTTATGAGTGGTGCAAGAGTTTGATATTCAAGAAAATATAAGATGTGATGAAACGTTCGAGTCTTGGTTTCATGATGTGCTCGATGTATAGGTTTAGGTAGGTACCAAGTATTGTGAGTACCTACTGACAGGAGTAATTTTTTAAAATCAACTTTGAATCAAAATTATATAGGGAAATAGGGTTGATCAGATCAACAAATTAGAAGAAAATTACTATAAAGGTTTTTATATAAAAACCTAGGGGGGCGGAAGAACGTAGGGAACATGAAAGATTCGGCACATGAACCGATTTTTCCCCGTTTTCGCATTATGTTGAAACTATCAACTTTTTCGGATCACAATTTGTCCAACTAAGGGCCGGTTTATCAATTATCTACATTAACTGCAGGATAGCTATACCGAGTATAGCGCTATACTCCAGATAAAGAATGTGAGTCGTTTATCAATGCCGAAATACCTAGCGGATAAAATTATCCTTCAGATAAATTCTGTCTGGCAGATAGCGCCGTTAGCATCCTCATTGGTGTCCGCAGGCGACAAAATAAGGGCGATTTACACATGGAACTACCACAGAGTAGAGTAGGAGGTACATTTTCTTCATGGATCGACCATTAGAAGAACCGTCTGACGTCCACAAAACAACAGTGTCATCATCGACAGTATTAGCTCGGCAAATAATAAGACAAAAGACCATATTTTTGCTGTTGCTTCATTTGTAGAGAGAGAAATACCAGTATGAGTTGCGATCTTGCAACCTGAATTATTGTGATCAGTAAGTTGTGGACTTAATTTCATCTTTGAAATGTGTTATAAAGTAAAGAACGGTATCTTTGTACAACCAAAACCTCAAAAATGTGCACTCGACCCATTTTAGTAGGTGATCTACATGGGGTCTTACTATATACGGTCTTCTTTTCCATTCAACGAATTATGCTACGATAAAATCTTCGCCGTTGCTGCTGTTTGAAGACAAATTCCCAAATATATCCAATGGAAGGTACAAAAATAAAGACAATCAAACTTGATTCAAATACGATTTTTGTAAATAAATAAACTTGTTTGAGGTTAGAAAGCTCTAGATATCTCATTAACCTCCAGTTATAATAGTTATCCAGCTATCCAGGGACCAGATAAATTTAAACGCCAGATAAGGTTTAACTAGGGATTGATAAACACCCCATATCGTGTTATCTGGAGGATAACGCTATACCTTAGATAAATCCCCCTTATCCATTGGATAAATGTGATTGATAAACCGGCCCTAAGTTGTGTTGGAACCTTGTTTACATTTCACTAAAAGGATTGATTTAGGGTTATTTTTTAATTTTTGAGATGCGATAACGAGATGCTCTTAGGATTTTCTTTATTGATTTGTGAGAAGCGAACTTGAAGGAATCCAAACCACTAACTATTCACTTCACTCGCATACATCAATTGGGATTGAGACAATTACGGTCGAAAATTTGTTGCGTTTTTCCTTAGTGAATTTGATCATATTTGTTGTAGGTACATCATTATGCTTTTCGATTGCAGATTAATAACAGCTGTGGAGCTTTTTAACTGCACATTAACTTCATTAGCGCTTAATCCATTGCATTCTATATTTGCACCAATTTCTGAATTTGTTGAACGGTCAAACTTACCTTTCCTAGTTTA
Source organism: Adelphocoris suturalis (assembly GCA_030762985.1). Classification (NCBI taxonomy): domain Eukaryota; kingdom Metazoa; phylum Arthropoda; class Insecta; order Hemiptera; family Miridae; genus Adelphocoris; species Adelphocoris suturalis. The sequence continues at coordinate 3,255,937 of JAUMHS010000014.1, read as the reverse complement.
CTCGAGATCCTTACTACTACGAAAACTACTATGTATATACACAGGTAAGCATATGAACTACCACAACGCAATGGAAGAGAGCAGGTCTCGGTCCTACTTTTCCTTAGGATATTTGGGTAGGTAGGTTCCTACCCAAAAGATAAGGTACCTGTGTCCACGACACACATCCCGAATTTCTATAGGATAATCAATTTCGGAGGTGGAGTTCTGGTTCAGAAAAGGTACACTTCTGCATCACATGGTGCCAAATATGTGTGTACAGGTAAAATCCTCCCAAAAGTACCTCTACAAAATGCAATCTTCCATGTTCTATGGCAATCTGGGTTTGATTAGGTTGCGGTATTCGTGCACACAGAATCCACGATTTTCCTCACCATAACTTTTCCGAGTTCGTTGAATCAAACTCTTTTCTTTTCCATTTTTAACTTGGATAGGGAAACAAAATATTATCACGCTCACGCCATTCAAAACAAATGTAAAAACAAAATAAAGCAACCTGATAACATGAAGAACTGATGTGATAACAGAGTAGGTAGGTTACATCAAGTTGTAAAATGTGCGGGGAAATTCCCTTTTTTTTTAGAGATAATACACAACATCATGGCTGCCAACTTCTGCAAGTAAGAGAAATCTTGCCTAAAGTCAAGATTTTTCTTAACTTGAGAAAGTTAAGAAAAATCTTTACTTGAGTCAAGATATTTCCTAACTTGGGAAAGTAAAAACTTAACTTTAACTATGAATTCCAAATAAGACTGAGCAATTGCTTGAGAAATTTCTTTACTTTCCGAAGTCAGGAAAAATCTTTACTCTGGCCAGGACTATGAAGTCTGCCCTTAGTTTCTTCATTGAGTTGGTGAGTGTTGGTTGGTTGTTGTTATGTTTGTTCCGTTATTGGTATTAGCATCCCTTGGTATGAAGTTGTTGATTTATGTACCTGTTTCTATTTTAGTACCTGTTTACAACCTTTGATGTATAATTTACTGAGTTGGTCGCTGAGTGGTGTGATTTTCACACTGTAGTTCACCTCTGAGTAAGTTAGTTGATTTACCTATAGTATTCTTGTTGGATTATTTTTGCGTTTATCCCTGTATTTATTACCTTTTATGAGTTTGCCGTAGTTAGCTGTTGTATTGTATATTTTTAGGCCCTGAAGAAGATAATAAATTTTTCGAAACCTTGGCGAAAAAGGAGGAATCATTTGTTTGGACAGAGTTCAAAACTATAGAAATGAGAAACTATGGTGAGGAACTGCCCAACTGCGAGCTTCCGGAAATTATAGATTTAGGATCAAAATAAAGAAATTTGCAATAACAATAGACCCGAAGCAGATTTGTTCAGTGCGTAATATGATGGTTGATGAAAGTCTTTATCATGTGTTATGTGTTGTAATTTCAGTCACCCAATTTACAAATCCTCAAGGGAAAATTATGTATATTCCGGACGCCAGCTATTTGAAAGGAGATAATTATCATATGGAATTTGTGACATTTCCCGCGAGATCCAAGGGAATGCACTGCCGTCGCTAATAACACTTTAACGATTTCTTTACATACTGCGCTCAAAGTTCTAGTCAATCAACATACAATTAAGGAGATAAATTAAGAAATTTCACTCCAACGATCCGGCTGTATGAGTACCACTTTTTTGACATCTTGAGCACATTAGTATGTGCAGAAAACAGCTGTTAGTAATTTTCCTAATAATAACGAAAATCGATGATCTCACATTTGTTGTGACTTTGAATATTATCAAGGAAATTATTTTAACATAAAATGCAGGTACACTTTAACGATTTCTTTACATACTGCGCTCAAAGTTCTAGTCAATCAACATACAATTAAGGAGATAAATTAAGAAATTTCCTTCAAACGATCCGGCTGTATGAGTACCACTTTTTTGGCATCTTGAGCACATTAGTATGTGCAGAAAACAGCTGTTAGTAATTTTCCTAATAATAACGAAAATCGATGATCTCACATTTGTTGTGACTTTGAATATTATCAAGGAAATTATTTTAACATAAAATGCAGGTACACTTTAACGATTTCTTTACATACTGCGCTCAAAGTTCTAGTCAATCAACATACAATTAAGGAGATAAATTAAGAAATTTCACTCCAACGATCCGGCTGTATGGGTACCACTTTTTTGACATTTTGAGCACATTAGTATGTGCAGAAAACAGCTGTTAGTAATTTTCCTAATAATAACGAAAATCGATGATCTCACATTTGTTGTGACTTTGAATATTATCAAGGAAATTATTTTAACATAAAATGCAGGTACACTTTAACGATTTCTTTACATACTGCGCTCAAAGTTCTAGTCAATCAACATACAATTAAGGAGATAAATTAAGAAATTTCACTCCAACGATCCGGCTGTATGAGTACCACTTTTTTGACATCTTGAGCACATTAGTATGTGCAGAAAACAGCTGTTAGTAATTTTCCTAATAATAACGAAAATCGATGATCTCACATTTGTTGTGACTTTGAATATTATCAAGGAAATTATTTTAACATAAAATGCAGGTACACTTTAACGATTTCTTTACATACTGCGCTCAAAGTTCTAGTCAATCAACATACAATTAAGGAGATAAATTAAGAAATTTCACTCCAACGATCCGGCTGTATGAGTACCACTTTTTTGACATCTTGAGCACATTAGTATGTGCAGAAAACAGCTGTTAGTAATTTTCCTAATAACACTTTAACGATTTCTTTACATACTGCGCTCAAAGTTCTAGTCAATCAACATACAATTAAGGAGATAAATTAAGAAATTTCCTTCAAACGATCCGGCTGTATGAGTACCACTTTTTTGGCATCTTGAGCACATTAGTATGTGCAGAAAACAGCTGTTAGTAATTTTCCTAATAATAACGAAAATCGATGATCTCACATTTGTTGTACACTTTGACTTTGAATATTATCAAGGAAATTATTTCAACACAAAATGCAGGTACACTTTAACGATTTCTTTACATACTGCGCTCAAAGTTCTAGTCAATCAACATACAATTAAGGAGATAAATTAAGAAATTTCACTCCAACGATCCGGCTGTATGAGTACCACTTTTTTGACATCTTGAGCACATTAGTATGTGCAGAAAACAGCTGTTAGTAATTTTCCTAATAATAACGAAAATCGATGATCTCACATTTGTTGTGACTTTGAATACTATCAAGGAAATTATTTCAACACAAAATGCAGGTACACTTTAACGATTTCTTTACATACTGCGCTCAAAGTTCTAGTCAATCAACATAAAATTAAGGAGATAAATTAAGAAATTTCCTTCAAACGATCCGGCTGTATGAGTACCACTTTTTTGGCATCTTGAGCACATTAGTATGTGCAGAAAACAGCTGTTAGTAATTTTCCTAATAATAACGAAAATCGATGATCTCACATTTGTTGTGACTTTGAATATTATCAAGGAAATTATTTTAACATAAAATGCAGGTACACTTTAACGATTTCTTTACATACTGCGCTCAAAGTTCTAGTCAATCAACATACAATTAAGGAGATAAATTAAGAAATTTCCTTCAAACGATCAGCGGCTGTATGAGTACCACTTTTTTGGCATCTTGAGCACATTAGTATGTGCAGAAAACAGCTGTTAGTAATTTTCCTAATAATAACGAATATCGATGATCTCACATTTGTTGTGACTTTGAATATTATCAAGGAAATTATTTCAACACAAAATGCAGGTACACTTTAACGATTTCTTTACATACTGCGCTCAAAGTTCTAGTCAATCAACATACAATTAAGGAGATAAATTAAGAAATTTCACTCCAACGATCCGGCTGTATGAGTACCACTTTTTTGACATCTTGAGCATTTGCTATTGTTTTAAACAAATACGTAGACCCGTGTCAGAAGATGAGTGGAATGAGAAATATCTTTTATCTTTGGTATGGTATAAATATTTTACCTACTGCACCGAGAACTTGATCATCTATCAATGTGACAATCTTCATATTATTATCATTAATTTCATAATAGGATCTTTCTAGTAGGATCAGGTAAAGTAGAGAAGTGTTATGACCAATACAAACATTTAAATGCTGTAGGTAGGTACTTACTATTTATGTAAGTGGAACCGGTGACATTTGAACCTTATATTTATTTGTTCTTCAATTATCAACGATATCTTGATGTTTCATGGTTTGGATTTCAGGATTTGTATAACCGTTAACATGAACTTGTTATTCAAGTAGGTAGGTACTTGTCTTTTAATTATGCACTTACTTATCTTTTAATGTATGCATACCTATCTTTAAACGTTTGTAACTTCATGCACAACTATCACAATGCATTAGGTACCAATAATGCAACTGAGTAATGCAATAATACCAACTCGAAACCGTCTTCCATTTACCTACTTAAGTACTCGAAAATCCTTTCGCAATACTAACGTATTCAAATTTTAGGTTTGATTCAACAGTACAGGAACATGAATGGTAACTTCATCAAATGCTGTTAAAATGATTCTTTAACATTAGATGCGGTACCGTTAGTATAATGAGAATTTGTCATACGGTCTTAGCTTTAACAATCAAAAATGTTGTTTTCACTAACTTCATGATACCAAACAACGAATGGGCAATGTATGTATGTACGTGAGTAAGTTGTTGTATGTATTGCTAAGCTTTATTCTTTGTTAGGTTTTTTGAAAGAATTTGACTAAGAAATAGAGAGAAGAAAATATCTTATAAATAGGCACGCTGGCTTACACCCATGAGTGTCCAAGATGCGTAGTTAGACTTCAGTCATTTCTTAATGGGGCTTCTACAACGTACTCAGCCAACGATCCCATCCACAAACTTCCTAGTGAACCTAGCTGAATATGTCTTCACCGTGAATACATTCAAATTTGATGATCAAATATATATTCAAGAAAGAGGCACAGTAATGGGCTCGAATGTCTCCATCCCACCCAAATGTGTTTAGTGACTGACTTGTATCCCGACAGTCAACACATATCAAGAGGAAACGATCCATCGGAAATGTCTTTTTGAATTGGAAAAAGTGAACAGAAACTACTACTGTTCTTGGAGGAACTACATTCGAAATTTCCAGTTAATTTCATGTGCTCCTACTAACAGCTCACAGTCTACTGCAACATTTTTGGATGTCGAACTTTAGCTAACAGATGGAGGAGAAATAGTTACAACTCTACATTTGAAACCAACAAACAAGCTGCTGTATCTGCACTACTAAAGCTGTCTACCATAGACATCCGCAATCAACGCCTCCTGAGCCAACCCCCATGTGTCATGAGTCACACCCATGTGAGCGTTGAAGATGCAAGTTGTGTAGTTTGGTAATAGAAGGCTCAAAGTTGACTTCTGCAAATATCAATCACACTTACAGATGTCAATCGCCCAAGTGTTCACCTACTGGTTTGCAAACAATGTTCAAGTGTACCACCATTCTGCACTGGGAAAGCCACTAAGCTGAATCTTCGAATGAACAACACTGGTCATTTTTCTACCAACCCCGTCCCCAGTATACAGGTGGAATATAATATGCCTGTTTGGCAAATGTTTTGGATTGCAGGTGCTAAAGATGATGCAAAATAATTCAAATTTCTGATAGCTACAGCAATTTGAAACAGCACAAAGAAGGGTACTATGGGCTAATCATCTCCCTGGTCTCAATTTCAATGGTGAGATGACTGAAATAGCTTCAAAAATAGTAGGTATGTGTAGGTAAGCCAGAAACCAGATCATTTCTGCAATAAGCCAGAAACCAATTATAGAATTTTCTGTGATCAAGATAAGATTCAAAGTCAGATTTCAAATCGAAATATCGAATTTTTCAGTGTCTCGATTTCTTTGTCAAATTCTTTCTACAATACCAACAAACTACGAGGGTGAATCAAATATAAACGGGGCTTTTGGGCCAGTGAGCGCAATAGTGATGGAATAACGTTCCCCTGTTGTGGGGTGTTGGGTTGGTTTGTCTGGAGTGGGTGAAGCACCAGCCTCCTTGACCCTCTCAGTATGCATCATGACGATGTCTGAGTAGGAGATACACCCCGCTGTTGCGCAACCATTGTGATTAAGTTTCTAGCTGCAGAAGGTGTAAAACCAGCAGAAATCTTGAGGAGATTGACTGCACAGCTCGGGGAAGAGACGCTGTCGCGAGCTAGAGTGTTTGCTTGGCATAAACAGTTCGTGGAGGGTCGTGATCGGGTTGAAAATGAGAGCCATGACCGCAGACCCCGCACCAGCGTTACAGCGGGCAACATCAACAGTGTCCGCCAGCTTGTTGATGGTGATAGGCGTCTAACAACTTCGGATATTGCAATTGAGGTTGGAATAAGTTATGGTAGCACATTTTGACAGAGGTCAGACTCGCATATCGCCGCAAAAGACGAGACCTTCCGATGAGAAAAGTGATTTTTCTCCATGACAATAGGACCAGAGAAAAATAGGAGCAACTGGGTTGGGAGACACTGGAAAACCCTCCATGCAGTCCAGACCTGTCTCCCTGCGACTTCCATGTGTTTGGTCCTCTCAAGGAAGCTTGGGGGGGGGGGGGGGGGCAAAGATTCAGCAGCGATGATGAGGTTGAAGCATATGATAGCTACAGCAATTTGAAACAGCACAAAGAAGGGTACTATGGGCTAATCATCTCCCTGGTCTCAATTTCAATGGTGAGATGACTGAAATAGCTTCAAAAATAGTAGGTATGTGTAGGTAAGCCAGAAACCAGATCATTTCTGCAATAAGCCAGAAACCAATTATAGAATTTTCTGTGATCAAGATAAGATTCAAAGTCAGATTTCAAATCGAAATATCGAATTTTTCAGTGTCTCGATTTCTTTGTCAAATTCTTTCTACAATACCAACAAACTACGAGGGTGAATCAAATATAAACGGGGCTTTTGGGCCAGTGAGCGCAATAGTGATGGAATAACGTTCCCCTGTTGTGGGGTGTTGGGTTGGTTTGTCTGGAGTGGGTGAAGCACCTGAGCCAGCCTCCTTGACCCTCTCAGTATCCATCATGACGATGTCTGAGTAGGAGATACACCCCGCTGTTGCGCAACCATTGTGATTAAGTTTCTAGCTGCAGAAGGTGTAAAACCAGCAGAAATCTTGAGGAGATTGACTGCACAGCTCGGGGAAGAGACGCTGTCGCGAGCTAGAGTGTTTGCTTGGCATAAACAGTTCGTGGAGGGTCGTGATCGGGTTGAAAATGAGAGCCATGACCGCAGACCCCGCACCAGCGTTACAGCGGGCAACATCAACAGTGTCCGCCAGCTTGTTGATGGTGATAGGCGTCTAACAACTTCGGACATTGCAATTGAGGTTGGAATAAGTTATGGTAGCACATTTTGACAGAGGTCAGACTCGCATATCGCCGCAAAAGACGAGACTTTCCGATGAGAAAAGTGATTCTTCTCCATGACAATGCAGCAGCCCTAACCAGAGAAAAACGCTGCAAATTATTTCACAAAGGTTTATTATTTTTTCAATTGAGTATGATCATAGTTTTAGTTGGCTAGCCTACGTCATAAGGCCCGTCCAGACTCCTCGGCGTGTCCTATTTCGAGTTGCCACAACCTATACTTCTATAATTATATACGCATGTTTATAGCATTTCCGAATTGAGTTAAACTCTTTCCATTTAGGTTTAGTCCTTTTCCATATAGGTTTAGTCCTTTTTCATTTTGGTTTAAACCTTTTCCATTTAGGTTTAGACCTTTTCCATTTAGATTTAAACCTTTTCCATTTAGATTTAGATCTTTTCCACTTAGATTTAAACCTTTTTCATTTAGATTTAGACCTTTTCCACTTAGATTTAAACCTTTTTCATTTGGATTTAAACCTTTTCCATTTGGATTTAAACTCAGGAAATTATCGTGGAGTTAGAAGTAAAAGTACCTAAGTCACAAATGCAACACGTGGAAAAATCAAATGCAGAATATTATGATTATTTAACTGTTGTTATTATTGGTGATCAATATCATCTAACTATGTATCCAACCTAAGAAAATAATCATGTTTACCAAACTAACTTTTGAAATTTTAATTTGATTTTTGCACAATATGAATTTACCTCTTCAGTACTTTTACCTCTAACCCGACGTTATGATGCCACAACTTGAAAATTAAATCATGCAAGTGTTTTTTTATGCACAGAAATGTAATTTATATAATCATGAACAAATGTTTTTTGAACACAAGAATTTCTCATGAACGGAAGTTATAAATTAAGTTATAGCTATCCGTTTCCTTTTTTTTACTTCTAGCCTAATGAAATTTTAGTAGGTAGGCACTTACTTACTATGATGGGGCTAACTACTGACGTTTTGATGGAGTTTAAATCCAAATGGAAAAGGTTTATATCTAAATGGAAAAGGTTTAAATCTAAATGGAAAAGGTTTAAATCTAAATGAAAAAGGTCTAAATCCAAATGGAAAAGGTTTAAATCTAAATGGAAAAGGTCTACACCTAAGTGGAAAAGGTTTAAACCTAAATGGAAAAGAACTAAACCTAAATGGAAAAAGTTCAACTCAATTCGGAAATGCTATATATTTCTCGATTTGAGCTCCTATCTATTCAAATAGTTATTGCCTTAATAATATCATTATCTAAGTACGTACGAAAAGTCGAGAGGATATGTTATTAAATATGCGTAGGAAAAGTTTTGGTATTAACACACAAATATGACCTTGAAAAAAACATATTCATGCCTCGAAGGAACGCCGGCGCCGTACCCACCACAAGGTGCCGCGGCGCCGGCGCCTCCTCTCACTCCACCCCCCGCTCACCCCCCTCACCACCCACCGTGACCCCCTGCCAAGCGTGCCAGGCGTGCGCGCGTCGAAAAACACACTTTTTTGCCCGTTTTTGGCCCATAGCATCTATGCGAGTAAAGCAATCGGGATGGTTAAACGTTAGGACCAACTAGACCCCAAATGGAGTCTATGTGCGAAAGAACAGGTTTTTTAAGTCAATTCTTAGGCCTTTTATGGCCCGGACGGCGAACGGCGGACGGACATTTCAAATTTGGATTCTACGCACCTTGAAACGTAAAGTGACAAAGTTTGAGGGGGGGTTATAAAATTTTTTTGCTACACGATCACATAGGCTTATTATTGGAAATAATAAACCAAAATAGGAGCAACTGGGTTGGGAGACACTGGAAAACCCTCCATACAGTCCAGACCTGTCTCCCTGCGACTTCCATGTGTTTGGTCCTCTCAAGGAAGCTTGGGGGGGGGGGGGGGGGCAAAGATTCAGCAGCGATGATGAGGTTGAAGCATATGTGAGCAATTGGCTACAAACACGACCTGACTCTTTTTACGTGGATAGAATTAAAAAATTACCTGTACGCTGGGAAAAATGTGTTTCTAAATCAGGAGATAATGTAGAAAAACAAAACTATGTTTGTTTGTGTGTTTAAAATCAAAAAAAAAATAAATAAATAAATAAGTCCCCCTCGTATATTATAAATATAGTATATTCACCCTCGTATTTATAAAACGATTATTCTGCAAAGGAAAATTAATTCATTGAAATTATTGTAAACATTTATGTTCCACGAACGGAGATTTCAGGATCCCTAGGAACAGTCGCCACCATTTTCCAGGCAGAAATATATGCCATAAGCTCCTGCGCTGACAGACTGGTGAGTCGTCAAGTGAATGGAGCAAAAATCTACATCTTATCAGATAGTCAAGCAGCCTTGAAGGCACTAGCTTCTTTCACTATTTCGTCGAAGCTGGTGTGGGAATGCTTGACTAACCTCAAGACCCTTGCCAGGAACAATAAGGTTACCTTGCTGTGGTGCCCAGGGCACCAGGGGGTGGAGGGGAATGAACAAGCTGACGCTCTTGCTAGGAAGGGAGCGGCTTCTCTCCCTGTGGGCCCAGAACCTTTCTGGCCACTACGGGGAGTTTTCTCCTCGGAGAGCTCACCAAATGGGAGAGTAAGAAGAGGACTGCCCACTGGCTTCAGGTCAAGGGCCTGAGGCAGGCGAAACAATTTATTCACTTTTCTAGGAAGAGAGCTAAGGAGCTGCTCAGCCTGGGGAGAAGGGAGATACGTATGGTTGTGGGGCTCTTAACTGGGCACTGCCCACTTAGATACCATCTCCATAAAATGGGCAAATCAGACTCCACTCTATGTCGCTTCTGTGGGGCAGAGGATGAGACGGCGAGTCATGTGGTCTGCCATTGCCCTATGTTGGCAAGAAATCGCTTCTTGAATTGGGGCAGAACCTCCATCGATCCCCAAGACATTAAGATGGGGGAGATTAAGACTCTCCTCGCTTTTGCCAAAACGTGGTGGGGAAGGATTGACTTCCCAGCTGTGACTGGCATTGGCGATATGGCGCCAAGCCAGACTGGGGCTGCGACTCAGTAACTTACCGAGGGTGGAGCACTCGGGCCCAGACAGTGCCTGAGGGCTGGTAGGAGTGCCGGAACCAGGCAGATAGTGCTTGGTTTGGCAGGGCTGTTGGTATCGGGCAGACCTAGTGTCTGGGATGGGGAGGAGGTACGGCCTCCTTCTCCAGCTACAATAGGCCATTACGGCCTCAGTGGCTTTAAAAAAAAAAAAAAATTTATGTTCGTAATTGATTGCCATTCAATTCACAACTCTCACATAATTTGTTGTGATAATTTTATTATTTTGTATAAACTGTTTTTGCAGTACTCAGGTACCTACCCAATTTAAAACTTGTTTGTTACTACTCGTCATTTGATGTAACAGCTATTGGTGGAGGTAGTGGATATTTAATATTATATAAATATTACTACTCATAATTCGCAAATAATATAGTTCAACACTGGTTAGCACCTGTAATATGGTACCAAACTGCCTATCTAGAATTTATGACCTGTGTACTTCTCATCTACCGACAATTTATATTCACTATTTTATTCTCGTATTTATTTTTTTTAATTTACATGTTCTAGTTTTGCATTTATCCTTATTTGTCTATAACAGTGGTCACCAAATGGCGGACCGCGGTCCGGATCCGGACCGCCGGCTAGTTTTGTGCGGACCTCGAAACGAAAAAAATACCTACTTAAAATAAATCCTAAAACAAAAAACCCATAAGAAACCCTCTAAATGAAATCAAATTATTAAAAAACAACCGAATCAATAAATAAACACCAGCAGTGTAACCAAATTAGAAGGGAGAAAGTTATTGCAATGTACAACGCTTATATCGGTAGGGGTAGACGTGGAGACGCTTTTCCACAACAACGTCAGATGGCTAAGCAAAGGCATGGTGTTAGAACGATTTTTTTGCAGTATTGGAGGACATTAAAGAATTTCTTTCAAGTAGTGATCAAGAAGTAGCAAAGGAGCATTTAGGCTTCCTCGACACTAAAGAAAATGTGGCTTCCATAGCTTTTTTAACAGATATATTTCGGCATATGAATTTCTTAAATCTCAAGCTGCAAGGGAAAGGGAAACTTGTGTGTGAACTTTTCTCTGAAATCAGAGGTTTTTCTAAAAAGGTCGACCTTTTACTGAAGATATCAGTGGAGCACTGCTGCACTTTCCACTACTTAAATCTGTTTGTGAGAGCAATGAGGACATTGACATCACCGAGTTCACTGATTTCATGAATAAACTTAAATTAGAATTTCAAATAAGATTTACAGATTTCAAAAAATTGAAAATGTTGTGCAACTGTTAAACAACAGTTTTTCACTTAACCTAATGGTGTGTGGACCAGTGAAGCGTCAGATATTTTCAAGAGTAACAAAGCTGCCCTGCAGATGGAACTTATCGAGTACCAGGAAGATTTTGTTCTAAAAGACATTTTTTCTAAAGTTCCAGACACTCTTGAATGCGACCAATTTTGGATCAAATATGTCAGTGACAAAAAGTATCCAGAATTCAAAACTTTGGCCATCAAACTGTGTACTATGTTTGGATCGACATATGTGTGCGAAGCAGCTTTCTCAAGAATGACTTTTATTAAAAATCGTTATAGATCCCGTCTCACAGATGACCATCTCGACACATTAATGAGAATCAGCTGCACAAACTACACTCCAAGTTTTAAGAACATTGTTAAAAATAAAACTTGTCATTTCTCTCACTGATCGTAAACTTTTGAATCAGTTTATTTGTAATTTCAACTACTTATGTGTGATTTTTTTCTTTTTATTTTACATGTTAATTTTTTAACATGTCATTTTTCCACTGATTTATTAACTTTTAAGCTAGTTAAATTTTTTTATTAGAGTTACTTATATGTACTTTATTTCTTATTATACAACTCTCAATAAAAAGTAGGCTATTGATTTATATTGTTGCATTATTTTACAGAATTATTTTATGACTAGTAAAACGTTTAATTTATATTAGTATTTCAATTTTCAATTGCAAAATATATAGGCCCCTAACATAAAATATAAATATATAACTGTTAATTTTTCAAAAAAATTTCGGGGTGTACCCCCCCCCCCCCCCCCCCCCCCCCCCCCAGTGGTTTTCCCTGAATGGACCGCGGAAGCTCGGTAAGACTTTGAAACGGACCTTCATGAAACTTAATTGGTGACCACTGGTCCATAACATTATGGTTATGTACCCTGATTATTACTGAAATTAAACTGAATTGAATACAAATTACAGATCGCATTGCATTACAGATTATATTACTAAGGGTCATGTAGATACCCACCAAATGACACAATTGGCAACTTACTTTTGAATTTATAAAATTTGTTTAAAATGTGTTCCCTAAAGTTACAATAATGTAGGTACTTAACTGCCTAGAATGATTTAGATGAAATAATAGCTCTCACCATTTCATATGTGATGTTAAAGAAGTGCCTAATAAATAATGTTTGTGGAACTATTCTTCATTTTATTATTACCTATCTATCTTTACACCATTTGTGGGTTTTCCACGAGCAACTTTTAAATATTAATTCTTCTGCTTTATCCGCTCGTATCTTGGCATCAGTTTTTCAAAATCTACTTCCCAATTTCTCCTTTACTTTATTGTGAAATTTTGATACCTGACAAAACAATGGACGAATTGAGAAGTAGATTTTGAGAAACTGGCGCTTCAAGTGTAGTAACGGCAGATTTGAAAATCCCGCGCATTGAAAAGAGAGTATTGATAAGCACTGATAAGGGACCCCATTTGAATTTCCCGCCCGTGATTAGTTGGTGCGAGTGACTTGAAGCAGCAGCACCGTCGGGGCGTTTGCTCTGCAAACGCTTGCCGACCATTTTAACATTAGCCTTCCTCTCTGTTAACTCCTACTTTACTCTGTGCTGGCCTACCAAATGAGAGTCTCGCGGGAGCCCACCTAAAGGCACAACTAGCGAAGCCTTCTGGCGTTCCGGGCTACCTACTAGTCAGCTGATCGGGTGCCTGATGTGTGTAGCTTCGTTTTCAGTGCGCGTTCTGGGAGTTTGGAACGGTTCTGGGCAAGCGCAGTAGAGTTTTGTCGTTCGCAGTGCCAGAACGCCCAGTTCCGGAACGCCGAGTTCTGCGTTCACATCGTCTTCGGAACCCAGTTCCGAACGGTTTTGACAGTTCGTTTTTTTTCGGAACTGTGAGAACTCGAACGCAAGGACGTAGTTAACGCATGCGCATTTCACTATTTTTCGGATCTCGTGGAATAAACAACTTTCGTCTTCATCAACTTTATTCATTAAACAACCTTAACCTTATATCGTTTTATTTCGCTCGTTTTATTTCGCTTCATCGATCATAACAATTTCAGCTTCATTCTCTTTCTTTCATTTCATTCTCTTTCAGTCTCTATACGTTACCAAACTATTCTATAATTCGAAATGTCAACTAGCTCGTCAAGTACAGATAGCGATAATTTCGACGATGGTGTTGCGTGGTTTGTAGACGATGAGGACGAGATCGAAGTTATAGTTGGATCTCGTCTACATCCAAGAAACTCAAAATTTTTTGAGAAAATCGTGCCAAGGTTTGACGACGAAGAGTTCGTTTACCACTTTAGAATAAGCCGTGGGCTCGCGGAAGAGTTAGCCCACCGTTTTCAGGCCAGCACCCTCTACCATCACCACTTCGGTCCTTATGGCAAGGTATGGCAAAAAAAAAAGTTCCAGTCATGCAGCATGATCGTACGAGCGAATCTCGTAAATTATCTTAGTACCAATATTACGTTAGGTACATAGTTTTGAAATTAGAACACTTTGAAATCGTAATAACCAACATTATGGCAACAAAATTCCTGAGTATACTCCTCAGTCATTGTGGAATATATATATATATTTTTTTTATTGCCGGTTTGTTATTAATTGCAATACTTTAGTAATAGGCATCAAGAATTATATATACGGGCACTAAACATATTCGAAAAGGGAGCACTGGAAGGTAAGACGAGTTGAGTAAGGTTACAAAACACACAGGTTATCCCACTTCCAAGTTCTGAAATCGTTCGCAGTGCAGAACGCGGTTCCACAAGTTCCGGGACTCCCCGTCCCAGTTCTCATGAGTTCGAGAACTGTTAGAACGCGCACTGAGAACGAAGCTTGTATTCGCCGGCATCCCGCTTACACTTGAATCTCGTTGCTTTTTAGTGAAGCTGGAGAATTCGTGAGTTAGGTATCGAAATGGATCCAAAACGAGTAATTTTGTTAAGCGGTTGGCAACCATCTCAAAATAGGTTTAGGTAGCATCAGAGATTGAATTAGTGTTTAGCGTTTGAAGAAGTACCTAGGTACCTAGTTTGTATAGGTAGGGTTCATACCTAGTTTTTATAGGTAGGTAGTAGGTACTACTAATAATAACTAGGTACACTAGTAAGTGTTGAGTGTACATAAATCTTGATGTTTCATTTTTTTGCAGCTCTCCTCGCTCACACTCATGACAAGCGTCTAGAGCAGATCTCTTTTTGCCTTCATGCTATCAGTATTTTGCTCTTTGCGGAACAAAAAGTGGAATCTTTGTGTTCGCGACGATTCTTGTACAATTCCTACATACTCGTATATAATTGGCCGATAATTAGTTCCGAAAAGAGGAGAGAAAATTAACGAAAATTCGCTCTTTTAGTTTTCAGTTTAGTTTTAGTTATGTAGCATCGCTGGAAAAGCTCATCTTCTAAGGAATGTTTCTAGGTAATGTCCTTTTTGTTTGGTAGGTACCTATACCTATGTAAGTTTTCCGAGAGTTAATAATAAGTAATTCGACCGTCTCTGTGTGCTTACTAGGATCTCTGGGTGTGATTGGGACAGTTAACCACGCTCAACAGACTCAGCTTTAAAAAGGTGATGAAATAATTGTCGACCAAAAATGCTTTTTTGGTTTTGTGGCCTACGTCATTTTCCGAAATTCGACCCACAGCATTAATCCGATCGGTGCCGGGACTGTGGAACCTAGTCTCACCACGGAACGGGTCCGAGCAGTGACAATAATCCAGCCCTTCCCGGTTCAGTTCCACGGACCGGAAAGGTCTCGGCACAGGAAGAAACTATCGAATTGGGAGCTGACCCTATTAATTGGTGGAACATTAATCGGCAAATTTTTCCACTGCTATC
Source organism: Adelphocoris suturalis (assembly GCA_030762985.1). Classification (NCBI taxonomy): domain Eukaryota; kingdom Metazoa; phylum Arthropoda; class Insecta; order Hemiptera; family Miridae; genus Adelphocoris; species Adelphocoris suturalis. Next base: position 3,240,410 of record JAUMHS010000014.1, on the reverse strand, counting down.
CAAAGTTGCCGAGGAAAGGCTAGGTGTGGTAGCTACGTCTGTCCCCTGTGAGCAACTTTTTTCCAAAGCAGGGGCAATGTTGTCGGAGGGAAGGAGCTCACTGAGTCCAAAAGAAGCTAGTATGCTAATATTTTAAAATCAAAACGAAAACTATTTGTATAGGTAAACTCGTTCATTAAATGATTATTTTTTCTTGAATAATTCTTTCCTATTGAATGAAAAGTTAGTTTGAGCCACGATTCATAGCGATCGTTATTTTATTCGACGTTCTGTACCGGGAAGGGAACTATACCGGCATTTCAGGGTGGCCCCCAAATGGAAATTTTAAAATTCCCTGACATTTCCCTGACCGAACTTCATATTTCCCTGACAAAAAATATCAAACTCATATACATATAGCGTCACCTTTAATGCCTCAAAAATAAAAATCGTATAATTTAAAAAAAGTCCAGTCATGCAGCATGACCCCATGAGCGAATTATTGAAGAATATTACCGATTTTTACAACCAGCGAACGGCATTATTTCGATTTTTGACTGATTTTTCAACTTTGAAATTTTTGAAAACTTGATACATATTCTTATAGGAAATTTTACGCTGATTCCGAATATACCACATGTTAGTATGCTGAAAAAATTATTTCGCACGACAAATCGCAAAAAACAGGCTATTTTGAAATTTTTGACTACATTTTTGAAAATTTCAACCCGAAGATGTAATCCGATCAAGCTGGCCAACGAACTTGAACTTTCGTTTTGTGCCCTTAACAGTTTAAAATTTGTTTGAAGTTTCTAGCACAATTCTACGGACAGTTATCGTCTGGAATGACACATACATACATACATACATACATATATACATACATACATATATACATACATACATACATACATTAAAAAATGCGTTAAACTTCAGAATATGATTCAGAATAGCCTGAAACGGATTTCTGCATAATTTTTTTTCAAAAATTCACATTCTACAAATTTTGAGGCGAGAGCAATAGCTTAATTTTCTTCAAAAATTCGCTAAAAGAAAAAACAGCCTACCCCAGGAGTAACAACGAAGGTGAAGCATGGGAGAAAAGTTACTTTTTAAAGTAATTGAATTTGTGAAAGAATTTACTTAAATAGTTTTTAAAAATCGCAGTTAGACGAACAGAATGGTATTGACACACTACATACTTAAGGTAACTAAAATATTCCACAGTAAATTCAGGTAAAAAATAAACTGAGAATGAGAAAAAACTACAATAAGTTTCAAAACCCAGTTTTGGTATTTCGAATTCAAAAACATAATAACGAATGCTAAACGGCCACAAGGTTCTTCAAACACTATCGTATCAAAACACTAGATTCTATGACTAGTGACATATTACATATTAATACAACCTAATTGTTAATGACATATTAGGTTGTATGCGTGCGTGTGTCATTCCAGACGATAACTTCCTTTAGGATCAATACAAAAAATCTGTTCTTTCGTCAAAAATTCAAGTATTTCATAAATATATAAAAAAGTTCATTAATATGTGCAAAAAAAATAAATAAAAATAAGTAATAATAAATAAATAAAAACTGCAGAAAAGAAAACGGCTAGAAACCCGAAATCATTTGTTGAATAGCAGACCATAATTTAGAATGAGTTTTTTGCCATAAAATGTATATGTAACAACTTCATTGCCCTCAAACTTCTCAATTTTCAAAACAATTTATCTAACCTAAATGTAAAACGACAAATTACGAAAATTCGCCTTTAATCATGCTGCATTACTTTTCATTCAATATTTTATGGTCTCTCAATTTGTGATCTGAAGCGATTTGTTGAAGATCAAATTCAAATTTTAATCATTTGTGTTGAAAAAAGGAAAAGTTTTTAACAAGGATATTTCTTAGCTTTGTGGACAATTCCAAATTTTCGCCCGACTGCAATATATGTCTCGCTTTTTTCCACCTACTTCCAATCGGTGCCTTATTTCCCATCCCACAAAAAATCTTTCGTTGGAAAGCTATGAATTTATTACACATGGCTTCACATTTCAATAGGCCAACATGAGAAGTCCTAGCTTATGTACACCAACTCGTTGTTGGGACTCTAACTGAGATCAATCCACTCTGTTGGGTTTGCTCCCTAGTTCAATAACCTGTTGATTTTTCTCGCATATAGTTTACTAATAGGTGATTTGGTAACCAGGAGAGCCGAAGACATATCCATGTCACAATGTATCTGTGTGTAGCGTTGATACACTTTGAACAGTACCACGACTCTTGACAATTATTTTAACACAGAATGTGTTTTAGCCATGGACTAACTAGCCGAAAATGGAACGCGGGATGGTAACGAAATGTGTGACGGATGATTTTCACGTACAACCGAGTCGTTGCTAGGGATATGGTACTTCGTCGTTTTTCATCCCACAAAATTCGTTGACCATTCGTTCGAAAGCTCTCGATTTATCCAACAATATTATGTTAACTACTGCGAAGTGCGTGTCCAACAAACTGAGTTATGAGCATGGTTATATAAATAATTGTTTACACACAGGTGATCATTCTCAATAATTGATATTGTGAACATGATTGCAACCGCTTGTTAATTTCTGATGATTTCATTGAGCTTGTGTTTCGATGATTTGATTCATAGCAGGTGATCTGAGTATTACGAAAACGGTTTGATTTGTGAAGCGGAGGTTAAATAATTTGAATAGGTAATTTCTATACTTTACACTCTAGGAAGCTGTAATTTCGTTTGTAGCCTCTTTAGGACATTTACTTGACGATGCTCAGGGTCCGGATCAGATGTGTGGCTCTTAAAGCTAATTTCTATGCTTTACACTCTAGGAAGCTGTAATTTCGTATGTAGCCTCTTTAGGACATTTACTTGACGATGTCCAGGGTCTGGATCAGATGAGTGGCTTTTAAAGCTAATTTCTATACTTTACACTCTAGGAAGCTGTAATTTCGTATGTAGCCTCTTTAGGACATTTACTTGATAAATCGCTCTTGATTTATCACGAATTTATTTCGTATTTTTTTTCGTAGTTTCATACTATAACTAGATAAATTTATGTTATAAATGAATAGTAAACAATGACGCTTGTTTGGTTGTCACTTGGTTGCGCGACAACGCAAACACATTCTGTGTTTCAATAATTTCGTCCGAAGTATGTAAATAGAGGTAACCGGGGGTCCAGGGGGCTTGCCCCCTGGCGAGGCGCGGAGCGCCGAGTTTTTTTAATTCGTATTACCCATCTATAAAATATTATGTAGTATGATAAAGTACGCCGTTGAAGTTTTATTGTTTAGGAGTTAAAATAAACCTGAAAACACTGCAAATTATTACACAAAGTATTGATTGAAAAAATTCCCTGACATTTTGGTGTTTTTTGCTAAATTCCCTGACTATTCCCGTCGCACAAAATTCCCTGACAATTCCAGGTTTTCCCTGACTTTTCCCTTTGGAGGCCACCCTGTGGAATGCACCAAGGCATATACAACCAAAGAGCCACGTTGTTCCACAAGTGGGACAAACAACTATCAAGACCATATAATCTCGACGTCGCAATATACTCCCAACTTCACCCAGTATACATTTCTCTATTCAACTTCCTACAAGCGTGCGGTCTGAAGCTGTGATACTACCATGTACTACTGTAGCTATATGCTTTGTGTATATTTCATAGCAATTACTTAGTGTTGGCTGTATAGTGTAATTTGTAACTGATGCCAAATAAATAAGAATATAAAAAGTTCCAGTCATGCAGCATGATCGTATGAGCGAATTTTTGAAGAAATCTTCGACATTTCAGTCGTGTAGAGAAATTTTAGTTTATGATTTTGATATACAAACATGGAATCAAATTATTAAAAATAATTAGGAGGTACCTACTCATACTTTATTATTATTAAACTAATCTTGTAGATTTAAAGACAAATGTAGGTAAGTATTCATAGATTTCGATGTCCAATGTGGTCAGTATTGAAGGCAGTTGAAATCTTAACAGTATCCTATCATAACATCATCAAATCTTGACATAAAATAAAATAACATACCGACGTCATATGAAAGAAACGTATTTCCACAGCCAATCGATGATGAGGCTTTATATTACGAGTGATATAAAGTCAGTTGCATTCGAATCTAGTATCCTACAGCAAGAAATTGACAGACAAACTGTAGTCTCTGTGCATCTATTGACAGCCTAAATTATGGGGAAGTGTCACTTGGGTTTTTTTTAACAAGCACCTACTAACTACGTTTTAAACAGCATGGTTCTAGGATTGGTTATACAGGGATACTTCCATAAGAGTAGTTCAATCTGAATTTGGACAATGTTTCATGCAAATATTACCGATTTTTACAACTAGCGTACATTTCGATTTTTGACTGATTTTTCAACTTTGAAATTTTTGAAAACTTAATACATATTCTAATAGGAAATTTTACGCTGATTCCGAATATACCACATGTTAGTATGCTGAAAAAATTATTTCGCACAACAAATCGCAAAAAACAGGCTAGTTTGAAATTTTTTACTACATTTTTGAATATTTTAACCCGAAGATGTAATCCGATCATGCTGGTCAACGAACTTGAACTTTCGTTTTGGGTCCTTAACATTTTAAAATTTGTTTGAAGTTTCTAGCACAATTCTACGGACAGTTATCGTCTGGAATGACACATACATACATATCTATACATACATACATACATAAAAAAATGCGTTAAACTTCAGAATATGATTCAGAATAGCCTGAAACGGATTTCTGCATAAAATTTTTTCAAAAATTCACATTCTACAAAATTTTGAGACGAGAGCAATAGCTTAATTTTCTTCAAAAATTCGCTAAAAAGCATACTTTTTGGCCAAAGTCTTACATATTTAATCAAGAAATAGATAACCTTGTCACGAATATCACCTACCTACGCAGCTAAGTTTCGGAGCGCCGCACTGACCCACGACTAAGAAACCTATTCTAATAGTTTAGTTAATGCAATAAATATGTGATAATCTAAAGGTGTTTCATTACAATTACCTAAATTACACAATTTCACAATAAGTGCCTATAGGAACACAACTCAACAGAAACTGAACGTACCTTTTCGTGAAATATCAAATCCATTGTACGAGGAAAGTTTTCTGTAGTTCACAGTACTGCAGTAACAAATGGGAATCACTCGTAACCGATCGAATGATGAAGCTGATTTCCTTCTACATCAATGACCGCATTTTAGGAAACCGAGTACGCCAAACCGTTTATCGCGAAATACAGCTAAATAGAGTGCAACGTAATAACTAAATATACTGATAAATTCAAGTTCAAAAGAAAAATAACTCAAATAGGGAGAATAAAAAGGCAAAGGTTCTTTGACGTTACGCTGTACTACAGGCGAAAAGTGACGTGAAGGCATAACCTTCATGCAATGGGGAGGTTGCTCTGCATGGAGCCGGTTATCATGGAGTCAGCATTCTAGACAGATTTTTCGGAGCAAATGAAGCAACTCCAATGGCTTCAAAAAATGGCTCGTTTTGATTTCACTCTCCTCATCTGATATTCGTAGGTGATAGTTCTTTGTTCAATCGAGTTTCAGTCCAGTTAAAATGAACTAACGGAGTTTCAAATTTATGATCGTTGGGGATGAATGAAATGAATTTTATGATTTTGATTAATATGTTATCCCATCGAACTTGATTGTTCTTCAGTCAGAGAGAAATGTGTTTTCCTTCAATTTGTTTCCCAAAAAATTCAAACCGACACACTATTTTATTTTGTTTTAATATTTATTTTGTATTCCAACGGCAGGAAGTGCAATATGGATCTCACCAGAGAAACTTATAGTAGGTACATTGACTGTCTAGGCCAGGGGTCTCCACCTATGGTCCGCGGGCCAGCTGATTTTGACCGGCCCTCGGAAAAATTACAAACTGAAAAAAGCTTTTTTTAATTTGAAAATATTTTTTCCTTAAACACTTTTACCGGTAACTACGAGTACAATAATTTATTTTTGTCCCTTCCGTTCTCGATAAGTATAAAAAGTTACCTATCTGTAAACCAGCAGCGATCAGCTATTCACCGATGGTTAGTGAGTTAGTGTTTTGCACAGACTGTACTGTGATGGTGTAAGGGCAGAAAGCTTACCCCGACTGTACCTAATGGAGGACTAAAAATAACTCATCATATTATATATTAAAAATGTTTGGATATTTGAAATAATCATTGAAATTGTTAGTGAAAATAGGCTTAAGTAAAAATCATTAATAATTGTCTTACTTTGGTCTGTTATATTTTATAAAAAATTAGATTTTAAAAAGCAAAGACTACACAGTTAGATCAAATTCCGAATGTCAAGAACCAACAGCTATTTACAATGACAACCAAGGCTCTCAACAACTCGCGAAGAATACGGCTCACCATTCACGTATCAAACATTCGGCATCATTTCATAAGAGATTGTGTCTATCGGGATATTCAACTAAACTTGTGGTTTTACTTACCAAAGACGTTCTTTATATTCCAAATGAAATTCGTATGAACCAAAGAAACTTTATTTATTAAAACTGAACAATTAACATTTATATCTTTATCAATACATTCGTTTTAAACATGAGCAAAACTTGTACTGGTGGAAGTTGTCTCCTTTCTGTAAAGAGTCTTCAAAACGAGTGGGAACAGTGGTGCCACCTTAATGATGTTCAGGGTTGCCACATCAATGCTGTCACTCCCTCCTGTGGCAAGCCTGGACGTTGAGATTTGAGTATGCTTGTTAATGACTTCACAATTTCAAGAACTTTATTTTAAAAAACGGTGTGATTATATGCAGAGTACCTTAATGTGTATTCTACATAAAATACCTTTGTGGTTCCTTTAGTGCAGTAATGTTGTCCTTTATTGCAGTCGTTCTGAAATTCAGAGGATGAATTTAATTAAAATAATTTTTAATCATGTGTGGACTAGACATTATCTGATCTCTAAATTCAACGAATTTAGATGGTTCTAAAGCCTTGGTCAGCATGTCAGCAAGCTGTTGATAGGTAGAAATCCACTTGATATTAACCAACTTATGCTTGACCTCAGATCGTATGTAGTGGTAGTGCAAGTACACAAGATGTTTTAGGGTGCTTGACTCGTCTGTCTTGGCTAGTTCAATAGTAGCAATGCTGTCTTCGTAGATGATAGGTATCATTTCAATTCCAATCAAATTTTCGCTCATGGCTCTGACATTAGTGAGTTCTCGGCAAGCAAGACTCAACGCTACAAACTCACTGAGCCGACGATAAGGCAACAAAATTTTGTTTTTTTGTCTTCCCATGTATAAGGTCACCGAATAGCTTTATGATGAGTCCACTGGTTGAATAGCCATTCGGGTCATTAGTACCAAGTGAGGCATCGGCATAACATTCAATCATGTCGTCACTTCCTTTATAGAGCAGTCCCGATTCTAAGGTACCTTTGAGGTAGGAAATGATTCTTTGCACTCTAGTCCAATCTTCCCGATTAAAATTACTCTGTCGTCTAGACATAATGTTTGTTGCATAAGCAATATCCGGCCGAGTGCCATTTTGTAAATAAAGTAAAGAACCTATCACCTTTCGATAAGGTATACTATTTTTCTCAGCGGGGCTTAGTTCTTTTCCAGTTAAAGATTTACGCTGGTCAAAGGGAACCATGGGTGTAGTAACTGGTTTTTTATTAGCTGTACCATACTTTAGTATAATTTGTTCTGTAAATGTTCTTTGATGGAGGAACAACAATTTCTGTTGGCGATCTCTAAAGATTTCCAAGCCCAGAAATTTCCTGGGTTCACCCAGTTCTGTGATTTCAAACTCTTGTTTCAATTCCTTTGTTACCCTTTCCAATTTGTCTCTGCTGTTAGTTGTAAATAAAATAGCATCAACGTACAGGAGCAACAATGCAAATTCCTGTTCACTTTTCCAGGTGAATATACTAGGTTGGAACTCATAAGGAGTGAACCCTAGTTTTTCCATTGCCGCTTGAAAGCGTAAAAACCAACACTTTGGTGATACTTTTAGCCCATAAAGAGCACGTTTAAGCTCACAGACATTATTTTGTGAAAATTGATCATCCTTACCGAGAAATTCCGATAGACCTTCAGGTACCTCTATGAAAACAGGTTTAGTCAATTTTCCATTCAGAAAAGCAGTCCGAACATCGAATTGTGCCAACTCTAAATCAAATTTGTTAGCCACTATAAGCATAAATCGAACATCTTCCAGCCTTGCTACGGGTGCATATATTTCAGTTCGATCATATTTGTTGTTATCGGCAAATCCTTTTGCCACTAGACGACTGCGATAACGAGTGGTACCATTCACTTCTTGTTTCCTTCTATGCACCCAGCGAGTCTTTATAATTTTGAGATTTTGTGGTACTTTGTCTAGGAACAATCTGCCAAGTGTTGCATTTTTGTAGAGCTTTGAATTCATCGTTGATTGCTTCAATCCATTGGGCACGGTCTGGCCGAGCTAGCGCATCTCTGTAGGCAATTGGTTCATCTTCCATTTCAGATATTTCAACTTGCAGCAAATGAACCAGATTTGCTTCATCATCCTGTTCATCAGAATCATTAACGTCATTCTTTTCATCAAAGAAATCATATTGATCTGTGCCACCAATTGGTTCATTAGATTCAAATGTATTCTTGGTCATTGGAGAATGACTGTCATCATGAAGATTTTGTGAATCAGGATTTATATTCTGACTGGCCTCATAATGTGTCGTTAGATCAGAAGAGTTTTGAATTCCCACGGAGTGTTCAGATCCAGAGGGTGGCAGGCTTTGATATTGGGTATGTTCTGTTTCTTCACCAAATTTCAGTTCTTCATTGATAGGGAGAATCGCTTCTGGTCCATAGTAATCTCCATAAACTTTAGACTCTACGAAATGTACATGTTTGGACCTAGTGATGACTGCTTTGTTTGTGTCCAACAAGGTATAGCCTGTACTGTTGCATTCCAAGAGAATCGCCAATTTAGTTCTTTGGGCGAATTTTGACTTATGTACCAGTGTGTCATAGTAATATGCAGCACACCCAAAACGTTTAATGTGTTTCAACTTTGGTGGTGTTCCCTTAACCTTTTCATACGGGGACTTGAAGTCCAGAGAGCGGTTCGGGGTCCGGTTGTGAATATAAACAACATTATTCAAGACATGCTGCCAATAATAATTTGGCATTTTTGCTGCAAACAAACTGGCTCTAATCTTCTCTTGGAGCTCCAAGTTCAAACGTTCTGAACATCCGTTATGCTGTGGTGTAGCAGGCTCACAAACGCTCAGACTTATTTTGTTTTGTTTCATAACATCATTCATTTCATACGTCTGGTATTCCTTGCCACCATCAGTACAAATTTCAATTACTTTAGGGTCATGTTGCATAATTTGCCGGATTTCTTCAAGACAATTTTGCAGAGCAATGTGAACTCTTGTCTTATTGCAAATTGCGTAGGCCATCACGTATCTAGTACAATCATCAGTAAAGGTGACAATGTACTTAGCTGTTGTTCTTAGAGCTGCAGGCTTGATGGGACCCATGACATCACTCCAAAGTCTCGAAAATGGTACTGCTGACCTCTGGCGCGTTTCAGAGCATGCTAAACGTTTTCCTTTCGCCATCTTACAATATTCACACTCAAGTATTTTGCTGCCAAATTCTTTGAGCTCAGGGATAGTTTTTGAAGCTATTCTCAAATAACTTAGAGACGCATGATTTAAGCGTAAATGCCAGAGGTATCCAACACAATCTCGAAGGCTGTTTGGTATTTGTGAGTTAAGACGCTCTAGATCCTCTTCTTTGAGCTTCGTACTTTCAACATGATCGATAGATACAACATCATTGGGTTCTAGATTAGTCTTCCTTTGTTTAGGTGAACTCCCTCCTTTGTTATTGTCGGTTAGGTAGAAAGAATTACTTGGTTTACAGGGATTACATCTTTTACCAGGTGAAGATGATAGGTTTCTCTCCCTCTCAACATCGATGATTTGTTTTGTATCGGATGGCAAAAATACCTTAGTTTGATTACAATATTTAGCCTCTTTATTACCAGTAGTTCCTTTATCAATTCGAAAATTCTTTATTCCTTTATTTACTCGAAGATCCTTTGTTCCTTCATTGATCTGATCAAGTTTTCCTTTATTATCTGCATCGTTTATGGACTCACAGTTAGAATTGACAAGGTGCAGATGCCTTTCATCATTGTTAACTCTCCCTCCCGTCTGCAGCTTGTCCAATTGTTTCAAAGCACACTGTACCTTCTGAGGTGAAGCATTAGCTAAAGGAAGAGTGAATGAAATCCACCAGAACTTTCCAGAGAAAGGACCAGTCTTGATGACTTCCCCAGACGAAACATCCCTTATCAACACCTTGCTGGCAGTAAATTCAACGCTTAAACCCAAATTCACTAACTTTCGTATGGAAAACAAATTCTCAACCAATCCAGGAGCAAAGAGAACGCTCCTAAGACGAGATATCTTATCAGTATCTCCATTATTAACAATTATGTCTCCCATAGATGTTATTATCAAATCAGCTCCATCATCAGCGTTTGCACATGTGATTCGTCTAGTTTTTTTAAGTGTGGTAATATTTACAAGATATTTTTCATTATTTACAATGTGATCCGTTGCTCCTGAATCGGCTATAAAGCTAACCACATCAGGAGAGGAAAGCTTACCATCAAAACATGCCAGAGCTGTTTCAGAACTGTCAGTAGCATCAGCGTACAGAAGGTCGGGATTATCACAATCAAATTCATCACTCTTCACCCAAACACACTTTTGAGATTCAGGAAGATCTTCAGTTTCACTATCAGCTTGAACAGTGAGACGTGCATGTCCATTATTTTTATTGAAGCGGAGAGCCTTCCTCGCTTTGGCCAGTGTAATACGTTTCATTCCTTTGTGCTTATTAAATTTTGGATTGCCAAGACGCTTCACAGAATGGTTAGAGTTGTCCTTGTTAGAGGGCTGCTTCACTGAAAATCCTTTGTATGGACAATTTTTCGAATAATGAGAAGTGGTGAATTTCTGACATGCGTAACACTTCCAACCTTTATTTGGGCATTCTTCTCTGATGTGACCATTTACCCCACATTTACCACATGGTTTGTTCTTTGATGTAGAATGATCAGGTCTGTCAATAAGTTTCTTGAATTTCTTGATTTTTGAGAAAAATGCTTTACGAGTGCCCTTGGTATCACAGACCATACTACTTTGCCCATCTCTACGTCTTTCTTCCTTTGTCAGATTTTCTTCATCAAACATGAGTGATTTTATTTCGGCAATTGTTAAGCCTGGTTTTGGCGCACTGGATTCTTTGTTGTAGATGCTTGGCAGAGCTTGCTTTATGGCCAGAATTAAGGTTTTTTTGACTTGCTCCTCAGTAAGTTTTACATGTCTCCTCAGTTGTACAATTAGATCTTCATATCTGGTGACAAACTCCAAAACTGATTCCCTGGAGGGTTCATATTTAAGATGGTTAAATCGCTCCTGAAGTTCGTATTCACCAAACTTATTCAGCGGTTGTCCAGCTTGATCAAGCAGCTTCATCATCTCCACAGGGTCTTCAGTATATTGGACAAGGGAGTGGTGGAAGGGTCCAAGTTGTCCTATGATGAATGAACGAACATAATACCTCATGCTGGCAATATCAGTTTCATCATATTTACCTCTTGATTGGCCATCCTTTTCAAAAACACAGATGCAGTCTTTGGCAAGAATCTCTGCTCTAATCTTGTCCCGCCAAAGATGATAGTCACTATCTCTGTTCAAAATGTGGTCAAATCGCTTCAAGTTTAACCAGGGTTTTTCTACCGCACTCGTATGGGTGTTGACTGACCTTGGCTTGTCATCACGCCTTGACTTCCATGTGGATGTATTTGTGTCACGGTTTTCCTCAAGGTGACTGTCTTGAACAAGAGTGACACTGTTTGAATCGGTTGTGCCAGGTTCTTGTCTTTGTGTGACGTTGGTCAAATCGGGCCAAACATTACCTTCTTTTCTTTGGATGCATTCTAGCAAGTTGGTGAGTATTTCCTTAGTTTCCTCAGCATGCTGTTGAAACCGTTGTTCAAGAGCTGTGATTTTGTTTTCTATTTCTTTATTTCTTTGTTCCAGGCTCTGTTCAATAAGATTGATTCTGCCATCTATAACTTTAATCAGATCTTTCCGCAGTTTGCTTTCATTAAAATCCATGTTTTTTTTTCTTAATCTCACTTGTTCTACTAGTGGTGTGCTTCGTTTGGGACTTTATTCAAACGCCCTATAGGGCTGCAGCTGTTTACCTTTGTATGCGAAGAAAGAAGCTAGAAAGACAAAGCACAGTGACATATAAGTCAACTTGCGTTTCATACTTATTAATCTTAGTTTCTTAGTGAACCTACTGTGAACAATGTGAGCCCCACAACACGTGAAAAAAAAGGTTAATTACTACCTTTTTATAATCATCTATTAGTGTTATCATTTACTTTTATTTATTTATTTGTTTTTCCGTTTAAAATAAGTATTTATTTAATGTTGTGAAATACCATAAAGTTTAGTAATTTAATCCCAGCGGATTTAAAATTGGTTTTGTTATCACTTTACATGTGTTATTGGAATTGGTTTGAAGGGCAATTTCTCATTAGTTTACAACTACACGAATTCACCATATTTATGATTCTTCATAATGTATTGCATAAATATTCAGATGCAATAGGCCTCACAACAAAAAAATTCACAGCAACCTTTATTTTAAAAAACTTAGTAATTCGTTATCCTTCTCAATAGATAGTGCTTGACTAGGTACCTACTTCTCACACCTTTCTCAATACTTACCGATATGGTACATTATTGTATAATAAATTGTGTGCAAAAGCAGTGGAATAGTCGTTGTAACGAAACCAGTGCAATGTTCTTTATTCATCTTACCAGGGATTGAGGTATCCTTAGCAACTCAAAAGCATAAGGTTGCATGAGATTCCCAACAACCAATAAATTAATGCCACTGGTTTGAAAATACAGTAAATTCATAATTATGAAACTGTATCACTATCAACGTTATATTTGATCACTCATACAAAGAACGTCTCAGGCATAGCTAAGCTGTCCCACTCAGGATCGCCTACCAATCCTAGCCTACACAACAAAGAACGTTGGAACGTTAACTTTGGTGAATAAACAGGGGTCATCAGCAATCCATGAATGGCGATCAGCATCACTAAAGCCCTGTATCCCAGGCGTCATGCATGTTGCATTATTTTATACAATCTTTAACAACATTAAATGAACATCACTTTACTCATACACATACCGAATTGCTTAGTTACTTATTTCATTTATGATACTTTAATTGACAAGTAATATAAATCATGTGCAAATAAGTAGATAGGTACTTTATTTAAAAAAAAGTGAGCAAGAATGGATATCACATAGCATCCATTCAGTTGACGAAGTGATTTCACTCAACAACCAACTTGCATGACAACCTTTATTGGCGCGCGTGTTGGCTGTGCCCAATGCCCATCTCTGTGATCAGTCTTTGTAGGAGTTCAAAACGCACTAGACATTATAAAGTTCATCCAACATTATATAGGTAGACATAACTCCCTATGGGTGTCACCCATGTCCGTAGTTGCGATTTCAGAGTGCACTCAACGCTCTTTGTTCTCGAGAAAAACACTTGGAGGACGAATCCAAGCTCATAGTTTTGAGTTTGTATCCAGGATGATGCTCAACTTTATTTTTGCTTCCAACAAAAAGGTTCAGAATTTCAGGGATTACTGTTATAGTATATCAGCTGCTATGACACTGATACTAATGATAAGAATCACTGCCACGGCAACTGCGATAACAGCCAACAACTGTTATAACAGTAGACATCCAAGCAGTAACCAACTTGAACCTCAAACTCAATTGGATCTCAAAGTCCAAGCTAGGCTTTATTCGGACGTGGTTGCATCATCCTTGCCTATGTGGATTTTCGTTATATCTGCCCAAATCTTTATTGCCTATCAGAAGATCGAAAATACGAAAATTCCAAACACCTACCATTATTTGGAAGCAAGGCAGTCTTAGTTTCAATCGGCAGAATACAACTCCTTTTTAGGTACAGTACCTACTTACCTCCTCAACCACACAAGAGGGATTTTACCTTTATGTCTCAAACCGACAACATTGTAAACATTGTAATACTAGCCCAAATTGGCAGTTGCTTTATTTGATAGGCAGAAGATCCTTTATCTTTATTTGATAGGCTGAAGATCCTTTATAAGAGACATTATTAGTCGATTTGATATGAACACAAGAGAAAAGGCTAAGTGGGCCAAATCACACGATCAGCTACCGCACGTATACGTATCGGGATATTCAACTAAACTTGTGGTTTTACTTACCAAAGACGTTCTTTATATTCCAAATGAAATGCGTATGAACCAAAGAAACTTTATTTATTAAGAATGAACAATTAACATTTATAACTTTCAATACATTCGTATTAAACATGAGCAAAACTTATACTGGTGGAAGTTGTCTTCTTTCTGTGAAGAGTCTTCAAAACGAGTGGGAACAGTGGTGCCACCTTAATGATGTTCAGGGTTGCCACATCAATGCTGTCAGTGTCAATGAAAAAATTGTCGAATTCAAATATATGGGTACTGCGGATATGCCAGCAGATATGTTTACAAAACCACTAGCATCATGTAAACACAAGCAATTTACAAATTTCATTGGAGTTGGAATCGATTGAAGAAGAAGAAGTAGCAACTGGAGGGGATGTGTGGAAATTCAAGTTGAAGCTTCTTCATAATACTTCAATATTGTTTGATTTACCAGATGCTTGGTATTTTTCATATGTTTTGTTAGAATTGAAAAATACACTTGACATTCGAAATTCGATCTAACTGTGTAGTCTCGGCTTTTTACAATCTAATTTATTATATATTTTGTTCACAATATTATTTTTTAACCATCTTAAAAGAACATGATTTGAGTTATCCAACAACATAAGGGAATATTTGTGATGGAGCGCCTCAGGCGCTGGTGAAGAAGAAACTGCTCCATGCTGGTGATCCATGTCGCGCCGATCCATGCGGCAGACCAGCTGGTGGGACCGGCAAGAGGGGAAGGAGCGCAGGAGGCGACGCGCAGCCGGAGAGGGAGTAGGGGAGCGTGGTGGGAGAAAAGGGGAAGGAAGCGACTGGCCGCCGCAACGGCCGGCAGTCGCGTCATAGTCGAGCCACTCACCAGACCTATCCTGAAGCAGGAACCCCTTTCAAGTGACCCGGATCGTGGCCGCAAGTGAACCGGCACGAGTCCCGATACAGTTTGTCAGAAGAAGTGTTAGTCAGTGTGAAGCATATAGTCAGTCAGTAGAAGTGAAGAAGTAGTTACATGAACAGTGAAGTAAATAGTCGATCTCAGTAAATCGTAAGCCCGAAACCCCCCGACACGTTGTGGAACCCCTCTTGGATACCTCTGGTGCACCGGTACGCCCTCCCAGCCGAAGTGGAACCTCACGTAGACCCGGACATTTCCCAAGGACCTTGCAATCGGACTCTTCTTGTGCCATACCCACCGGTAAATTCAAATCTAAATATTGTACAGTTTTATTGTGGTTCCCTCAAATTTTACTCACCTTAGACATATATTTTATTTCGAAGTGGTAAGACCACACGTTCAATTCCTGTTGGGGCTTCACCCCGGTCGCCATCTTACCAAGCATTCACGTCCCAGTTGGAGACGCGCACCCCCTTTAAATTGTTTCGGCCCTCAGCCAATCTACACTTTCGTTCGGGTATCTTATCCCCGCCAAGAGTTTTATTTCATTTCAAGTTTCTTAAATAGTTGTAAGATTTGTCCATTCTTTAAATTGTTTTCGGCCCTCCGCCAACTTATATATTTTTTTATTATTATTATTCGGGTATCTTATTCCCGCCCAGGTTTTCATTTCTTTCTGAGTCCTTTCGAATAATTGTAAGTTTTGTTCATCTCATGTACTATTTTTATTTGTGTTGATTCTTTAATATTTTTATTAAATTAGACTATTATTGTGTTCCTACAAACGGCATTATTCTTGAACTGGACCTCTTCCTGGTGATATACGAAAAGTAAATCAAGTTTAACAGTAATATTCAGGGGCTTAACTCCATTACCCATTCTCTTTTTTTGTTTTGAAGTATAATTACTCACCTTTTATTTCATTTTTGGACGGAAGCCGAAGTGCTCCGAATTCTATTACTCTTCTTCAAAATTTCTCGAAGTTTCACTTACTCTTAAAAACCTTAGAGTCATCCAGCAGTATCTGGATAATTTAATAAATAGTAGAGTCATTTTTCGGCGATCCCTCGGGACGCCTAGTCAACAACCCTTACGTCTGATCTGCTACGACTTCATAGATCCAGTCCCCGTTCTGGTAAGTACCTTAACCTACCTAGTTTTAGCGTTGGGCAAGCGTAGTAGTGGGTTTTCACCCGACCGCTCAGCCCTTAGAAAACCAACTATTACATATAGCTACTTGGAAAACAAAGCCCAGAATATCTAAAAAACCAATGAGAATTCTTAATTAAAACAAAACTTCGTGAATGTATGGAAGGGGAGGCTCGGGAAATATGAAGAAATTAGTTAATACTAGTAAATCGCCTTGTTTCTAATATTTTATAGTGTGGCCTTTCAGTAGAAACCGACCAACCATAGCCGACCATAGCCGTCTGATCGAAAAATTAAAGAATATTGGGATTGGTAACCCTCTCTTGTCTTGGATAGCTTCATATTTATCTAATAGAACTCAAATGGTCAAGCACAACAATTTCATTTCATACCCAATAGCAGTAACATCATCTGTTCCTCAAGGCAGCCATTTGGCTCCAGTTCTCTTTAATATCTACATAAGAATCTTGCCTCAAATATTCTCAGGTCTTACAATTTGCTGATGATACGAAAATATTCAAAGAGATTACATGTTTAGCAGATTGTTTGGAACTTCAGGAAGATTTAGAAAATTTCCAGTACTGGTGTACCTTGAAAAAATAAATAAATAATTTGTAACCCCTATCAATAAAAAGAGAATACTTTGACCAAATTTTCCTGTACGGGTTGGTCAGTGGTCGCGTTCATTCTCCCCCACTTTTAGAGCGTTTGAATTTTTATGTACCTATTCACCAAACGAGGCATAAATATACATTTGCACATGCATCCTTATCAACTAATTACCAAAAATACAGCCCCCCTCAATAGGGCCATGATGCAATCTAATAATTACATGGAAATTGATTTATTTCATACTTCACCTACGATCATAAAATTTATTATCCTGAAATGATATATTTCTTTAATCTCAAATCGTTTGTACTGATTTAATAAGTTATATGTTTTTCATGAATAATCAATCATCTTGCAACCTGTTTGAAATTTGTTTTATAACTTTGTATAACTTCTTTACTTGTTCTAACTTTTGTTGGTTCCTTGAACGCCGTTATTTGATGATGCATATATGATTTACTTATGTATGTTTAGACACGTTTACTTTCTTCTGTTGACTATTTTATTCATCTATACAATTGTGACAAAAATTTATTATTCCGTAAATAAAGATTTGATTTGATTTGAAAATCTTGGAGACCCCTGCTCTAGACTGTTGACTTCTTCCAGCATATCCCACTACAGTTAGTTACCCCACCTCAACGTTGGGCAGCGCTAGTGTTGACAGCTGAGTCGGTACCAACTCTACACTCCACTCCTACTCTACTCTACTCTGTGCACCTATCACTGAAATGTGCATATCAGAGAGACCTAAAAATAAGGAAACCTAAAAAGTGAAGAATAATTTATTTTTTCAAGTTAAATATTACATTTATATCCTTTTGTTATCACACACTTTCTCTATTACTTTTTTTTTTTCAAAAAGATATAGGATTTTTTCGAAATGGTTGCCAGCATTGCTGATAACTCGTCAGGTCCGGTGATAAGAAAAAATTCAACTCCCGTTGAGAAATTAAGGAAAACGTGCAATTATTTTGAAACTATTGAGAATTTGTGGAGAATTCTGTGGTTTTTATTAGTTGGAGAGGTTTTAGATTTCGCTCCGAATTCCGACGGTATAAAATGATTTCTGCCAGGTGTTTGTCCAGAGCTGCACGCAGTTTCCGAAGTCTGTCCTCGAGGTTGGTTATAGTTATTTATTACTCATTTCATATCCTTTTAGCCAAACAGGTATTTACTGTTGTGTTTTCGTGCGGCTGAGAATCCAAAAGTAAAATGTGGCTATAAAAGTTCGTAGATGTGTGTGGTGAATTTCACACCACACTTCGCTTCGACGACCCTTTTAAGGGCCACCAAAGATAAAGCTTAACACCCAGCCAAGTATATGTAAACTCACCCAAAGGGGTGAATCCGCATAACCAACCTACAAATCCACTTCAATGTGAAAGTACATAGCAAAGTTTATGGGGATACGGGAGTAAATACCTCCAGTTGATGAATTGATACGGGTTTGGGATCACACCGTATCGGTTTTGGGATTTCAGATTTTCAGATTCAGATTAGAATGTATTTTTATTTCAGAAAATAATAACAATGACAGAACAGTGCTTGAAAATATGTATGTGAACAAAAGAAAATAGAACTATTATTGTCAAATCTTTCTGAAATCCCACATAGGCAGGTGCCTGTGTGTGGGTATTTTCAATGGGGTAGAACTTCTCACAGAGCAGTTGAATACATTCTATTCTTTAGCACTACTACATGTACATATATAGGTATACAAAACAGCTTGAGGCAGGCACTATAGTACTCTAAAAACACTCAACATCATAACCATAAGTGCATTAAGTTCAATGTTTTTAGTTTTTTAATTTGTCCAATCTTGGATGAGTGATTGCTCATCACGTCATCAGGTAGTTTATTTAAAAATCGTGGACCAAGAGATGAAATGTGGTTTTGGCCAACTTGGGTACGTCTGTAGGGTATTTCAAATTTCATGGGGCGGCGAGGATTTGTCCGGGTGGTTACTTTCGTCAGCAGTTCGGGTCTCTTTAAGTACAATTTTATTGTTTGTAGTCGAAAAATTTGGGAAATGGATGGAATTAAGTCTCTTTTATATTGAAGTTTGGATATTTTCAGTAGCAGTTTTTGGGCTATTTGAAGTGAGCGCAAGTGACAATTCAGAGCTGAACCCCAGGCAATTATTGCGTACGTTAGATGGGAGTGTGCGAGCGCCATGTACACCACTCGTAGGGTTTTTATGGTGAAAATATTTTCAAGTCGATAATAAATGAAAGAAGTATTTCTTAATTTTTTCGCAAGGTTTGAAATATGTTCTGACCATTTAAGGCGGTCATCCATCAAAACTCCCAAATATTTCGTAGCTGTGGTTCTTGTCATGGGGGGACAATTGGGGATCATTGAATAGTTTAGTAGCAACGGGTTTAGGATCATAACAGACGTTCGTTTATTGAGATGTAGGTACATACCTGGACAATGTCACAGAGAACATTCGAATGAATCTTTTCATTGTCGTCAAAAATGTTTCACGTCGTCGTCATTCCTCGTCTTCGTTCGACGGACCGTACCTTACATCCTTACATTTGAACTTGTGATAAATATAGATATCTCGCATGGTGTCAAATTACAAAATTTCTCATTTTTTAATAAAATATCTAATTTTTGTTGTAGTTGTAGTTGCAAAATGCTTCCTTCGATTGTCTTGGGTTCTGCTGGTAAAACCTTCTAAAATGTCTTTTCTACACGTAGTTGAAGGAGGCACGCACATCAAATATCATTAAACTTTAATACAAACGTGAGAACTAATACAAAAGGAAAACGAGCCATATTGATTGACAAGTAGTAAATCGATTGACAAGTAGTAAATCGAACAGTCATCACGGAAACAATAATTTGAATGTCTATATAATCACTATCAACTGTTGGCATAGTAAATACCAAGCAAGGTAATAATATTCAAGACCTTCTGTCTCGCTTCGTATACCCTGTACCTTAGCCCTCTAAAATCGAAATGTTCGAGATTACTTTTTAGTTGAAACTGTGTACACTTGAAGCCATCAATAACAATAACTTTTGACATTTTATGTCTTTGCTCTGGCACATAACTCGAAAACCGTTACCAAATTTGATGATTTCCACTTACAACTGAGTCGTTGCTAGGGAAATGGTACTTCGTCGTTTTTCATCCCACAAAATTCGTTGACCATTCGTTCGAAAGCTCTCGATTTATCCAAACATATTATGTTAAATACTGCGAAGTGCGTGGCCAACAAACTGAGTTATGAGCATGGTTATTTGAATAATTGTGTACACTCAGGTGATCATTCTCAATAATTGATATTGTGAACATGATTGCAACCGCTTGATAATTTCTGATGGTTTCATTGAGCTGGTGTTTAAATGATTTGATTTATGAAGCTGTGGTTAAATCATTTGAATAGGTAAATTTTATATTATTTACACTCTAGGAATCTGTAATTTCGTATTTAGCCTCTTTGGGACATTTACCTACTTGACGATGCCCAGGGTCCGGATCAGATGAATGGCTCTTAAAGCTAATTTCTATGCTTTAAACACTCTAGGAAGCTGTAATTTCGTATGTAGCCTCTTTAGGACATTTACTTGACGATGCCCAGGGTCCGGATCAGCTGAGTGGCTCTTAAAGCTAATTTCTATGCTTTACACTCTAGGAAGCTGTAATTTCGTATGTAGCCTCTTTAGGACATTTACTTGACGATGCCCAGGGTCCGGATCAGCTGAGTGGCTCTTAGAGCTTGCATACGAGTCTGCAACCGAAGACATAAAATGTCCCAATGTGTTGCAGACTCGTATGCAAGCGTTTCTTTAGATTCGAGCATCCAGAACACCAAACTACATTCTTATGATTTTAACTTACAACCAAGCCGTTGCTGGTTTGCTATGTTCACTACTTTGAGTTTATAATAGGAAATAAACAATGAATTACAAAAGGTTACTTCAACTAGGTATAATACTATGCACCTACACGAATATAATAAGGTGCAGGTAGATATAATTTCTATTGTTTTTCAGGCTTCTCTGATTATGTCATTTATTGAAATGTGCTGAGCGATTTCGCCAATATATGGCCTCTTCAGAGCGTATTTTGTGATAGATGAGCTGTTAAATGTTTATATATAAGTTGGGAGGCCTCCTTGTACATCTTGGTCATGACCAGTTGTGGTTGGTGACGTTACTAGGGTCGATTTAGCGCTTAAATTGAGAAAAATGTAATTTTTTATGTGGAGAGACACACATAGTCTGAAATGATGAACTTTCTCATTTCAGACTATGTGTGTCTTTCCCCTCAACCTACTAAGGACAAGGCAACACACCGCAACTTTTCTGAGAGTTTTGCGTTCAATCAAAGATATTCAGCCGTCTGGTGAGGAATTTGTGTCCTTTGATTAATTGTTCGCTTCGAATAGACATCATTGGGGTTTGTGCCCCAAAGAGTTCAAATCCGTTAGGGATTGTGAGGGGATGAGTAGAGTTAAGAGACAACAGGCTATTTCAAGTGTTAAGCTCTAGCATTTCTAGTTATAAGTTGGGATATAGGCACCTAGTCATTATCATTTATAAGTTTTAGATACATTTACAAAGAATTAAGTGTAGTTATAATTAGTTATTAAGTTGGTACTTAATGGTGGTTAGCTTACTATTATTATGTAGTTGGACAGTATGGCATCTATACATGTTTTGTTGCAGATTATTTCGTATCATCAGTTAACAGCACCCTGCAATGAAATATGTAATATGTAGTTTGCATAGAGCAGTAGGAATGCAATCAGCCAGATATAATATATTCTAGTTATTAGTGATTCTACTCACTACTGTTTTGGGATATTTATGAAATTGACGGCTCAAGTTGTATGATTTAATAGGATCCATTAGTATTAAGTGATTCATAACTTGTACAAAGGAAAATAAAGTAGAAAAGTAAATAATTGGAGAGAGTAAGGGCCTCATGAGAATATTTCACTGATTTGAGCTAGGGATTGAAAAAAAAGGTGTCATAATGTGCCTTTCTTCCATGTTACTTCTGCCTGGTTCAAATCTGCGATAGGTGAGTGCAGGGCACTCGAAGATTATGAGGGATACTGTTTTCGTCAGTCTCCTCACATAGTTTGCACAGGGTTGAGATTTGTGTGACTCCTATGCGGTGTAGGTGAAAATGTAGGTGTGCAAAGCCGACTGTTGTTTTTAGTTTCCTGCGGTTTTTCCTGAGTAGTTCCTCAGTAAGTTTGGTGTTGGGTTCTTCCACCATGAGCTTGCTGTGGACATGTCCCTCAATACTGCACCATCTTCGTGTAGTCTGTTGGTCAACCCACCTGTTGATGATCCTTCTGAAAGTAGTTTTTGGTAAACCAACCGCTAACTCAGATCGGTTGCAATCATGTTCACAACATCAATTACTGTGAATGATCACCTGTGTGTAAACAATTATTCAAATAACCATGCTCATAACTCAGCTTGTTGGCCACGCACTTCGCAGTAGTTAACATAATATGGTTGAATAAATCGAGAGCTTTCTAACGAATGGTCAACGAGTTTTGTGGGACGAAAAATGATGAAGTACCATTTCCCTAGCAACGACTCGGTTGTAAGCGGAAATAATCAGAAGGTGTTGAAACACATTTTCGTTACACATAAATGTAGATGAGGCTGGTGTATTTCAACCATAGGATCTACTCGTATCAAGCCAGAGGCGAAGGGAAACGATGACATACCCTTGCATTTCATCCATTCTTCTAGCTTCTATTTCACGCGGATCTCCTTACAAAAAAATACGCTATCATGTGACTCACTTCGTCTTCGACTTTTTTGTTCATTTTAACTTAGAGAGTCAAACCCGGTAGTAAGTTGGGGGTTGATGATCGCTAATAAAAAGATATGCCTGAATAGGAAACGGTGTCTGGTTCGATTAAAGTTTTGACAGCCAAATAAGGTTTTGAGGATGTAGAATATTTACTTTTGGCAACCCATTATTAACAATGTTATACTTTAGAATACAATAGGCCTAACTGATGAAATTTCTGGTTTTGCAGCGCACAGCTGAGGGCAGCAGAGCCACTTACGGTTCCAGCCGCTGATGGAGCACCCGCGCAGTATTCCGTCAAAATTGAGAAATTGGTAAGCGAGTTACGTTATTAAATTCGTTCCTTACAATTATTTATTGAAATATACAGTTATAAAGTCGGAAATGGGGTATTTTTCGTTGTACGACCGCATACGGTCTTTTCTGTTTGTGCAAAACAGAAACGCTTGATGTTTATTTATTTAATTATTTCAATAATACGGACATGAGGAGAAAAAATATATAGAAGATGTATAGATACAACATACAAAGTGTAAATTACCGTGGCGAGAAAAAATAAGATTAAGTATACTATAAAATAGAGTAGAAAATAGATGGAAGAAAAAAAAGTTTACTGTCAAAAATTAAGGCTGGTTCCACACAAATTTTTCACTTGCTAATGAGACAGGGTTTGATCACAAATTGAGAGACCGTAAAATATTAAATGTTTACAATTTGTTCTGTATCACGTTCTTGTCAATCGTTTCATTCCCCGTATTTTATTTCACGTACTTAATTAATAAAGTTGGTAAATATGGAAGAGTTCGTGCTTACTAGAAAAAGTATTTTTCGCGCTAAACAATTGAGAAAGTCCGAAGATATAATATATAAGGCATTAAGTCTAGAATAGTTCTATATAATTAGCCTTGTGCTCCCCAGATCACCGGTACCCATTCGTATTTATCGTAGTTTTTTTAAACATTCTGATTAGTTAACTGTCAAATATTTTTTCTAAATAGTACATGTTATGCTTTAATAAAATCAATAGCTATACATATGTGAGTGGTGACAAACGTTCCAATTCTCTTCCTCTTGTTTCTTGTGTTCCCCAGGGGGCTGTGCTGGGACCGATTCTATTTTCACTCTTCAATGATTTGCCTTATGTCTTATCCATCTTAGTTGAAGGGATGGTGGTGCCTTACTCACCACATGTAAGAAATCTGGGACTTTATTTTGACAAGGCCATACCTTGGAACTACCATGAGGTTCAGGTGTGCAGGAGAGTTTATGGATCTCTCCATAGTCTCCGACGTTTATCTAAATTTACTCCTAATAACTTCAAAATACGACTTGCCATTGCTTTAGTAACTCCTCACTTCTTTTATTGTTGCTCAGTTTACTCCTATGCTATTTCCGCTTCTTTGAAATCGAGACTCGTGGTTGCCTATAATGCTTGCTTGAGATATGCATATAATGTTAATGTACGTCAATCTGTATCCCATCTCACCCTTCTTTGCCTTCCCCTGGAGGATTATTTCACAATGTATTATATGCAATATTGCATTATTTCACAATGCATTATTATTGCACAATGAATTATTTGAATTTAATTGTAAATTTGAAAATGTACGAGATTTAAAATCATCACAAAAACTATAAAATATCTATTAAGAACATTTGAGTGTGTCATACAGTCTTAGTATAGACAACTACAAGTTACTAAAATGATTACTAAAATTACAAGATCCTTGACTGTTTTTCCTTCCATAAGAAATGACTTGGCTTACGCCACTGGTTTACAGGTAGATGAGATCTCGAAGATGACTCTGTTGGAGGTCTCCGAGTTGAGCACAGCCCTGAAAAGTCGTCTGAACCTCCCGGACGCTCCTGTCATGATGGGCGGCTTCGCACCAGCACCAGCCCCAGCAGAGGTGGGTTTTTAATTAATTAATTAATTAATTAATTTTATTTCATTTTTCTCGCTCTGTGATGTATATTGATGACAACTAATGTACTGCATCCGATTGCGGACAACTGTGTAAAAGGAAGCTTCTTCTTGTTTATTTATCTTGTTAGCGAATTTTTTAAGAAAATTAAGCTATTGCTCTCGCCTCAAAATTTGTAGAATGTGAATTTTTGAAATATTTTTATGCAGAAATCCGTTTCAGGCTATTCTGAATCAGAGTCTGAAGTTTAACGCATTTTTTTTATGTATGTATGTTTGTATGTATATATAGGTATATTATATGTATGTATGTATGTGTCATTCCTGACGATAACTGTCCGTAGAATTGTGCTAGAAACTTCAAACAAATTTTAAAATGTTAAGGACACAAAACGAAAGTTCAAGTTCGTTGGCCTGCATGATCGGATTAAATCTTCGGGTTGAAATTTTCAAAATTGGAGTCAAAAATTTCAAAATAGCCTGTTTTTTGCGATTTGTTGTGCGAAATAATTTTTTCAGCATACTAACATGTGGTATATTCGGAATCAGCGTGAAATTTCCTATAAGAATATGTATCAAGCTGAAAAATCAGTCAAAAATCGAAATAATGCCGTACGCTGGTTGTAAAAATCGGTAATATTTGCATGAAACATTGTCCAAATTCAGATTGAACTACTCTTATGGAAGTATCCCTGTATAACCAATCCTAGAACCATGCTGTTTAAAACGTAGGCAGTAGGTGCTTGTTAGAAAAAAAAAATGTTATCACAACTGATGAGTTTACTCTGTGAAATATTCCGTCCTCCGATTCTCTCGGTCGCTCTCTTTAATGTTTCACGCTCTACTGTTTTAGGACTTGATGTAGCTTTAATACTGACTGTGGCTTAGAAAATATCAGCCATGAAATTATGAAGAAGTTCTATTTATGTACGTACTAGCACACAGACCCAATCTCATGTCGAAGATTTCTTCAAAAATTCGCTCATGGTGTCATGCTGCATGACTGGGCTTTTTTTTCTCCTGTTGACGTTTGTCAGACACCTTTTGTTGTTTGGTGACAATAAAGTATTTCTATTCTATTCACACAAACATTGCTTACTTTTGACATTTACCTAATGACTTATCTTTTATCTCCTTAACTGTTATATTTATTGAATTCCTTATTCCTTAGGATGAAGAGGAAGTGGTGGCGAAGGCCGTGAAGACAAGCTTCACCGTCAAACTCATGAAATTCTCCGACGCTCAGAAAGTGGCGCTCATCAAGGAGTGCAAGAACCTTCTCGAAGGGATGAACTTGGTTCAGGTTATTATATTATCATTATTCTTCAACACGTAGGTTAACATATTCCTTTTTTATTTTAACATGTAACATGTTTTTAACATCATAACCCGGCCAAAACTAAGACAAAAGTACTGTTACGTGACATTTAGTGCGTTATGCTCCTATTGACATTTTATGTCTTTACTTTGGCACATGGACTTTGTCAAGTGAGTAACTTTAGTTTTATTATGAACCAGCAACTTTAATTATGGCAATCGGTGAAGACGCGATCGAAATTTTCATTATCAGAAAGACAAAGCAATGATCTAACGACTATAAAACAAAAATTTTTGGGCTATTTCATAAAAAAACGAACATAACATACGAGAGATATTTTCTCAACTCAATCATTCAAGAAGAGGGACAAAAATTTGATGATTTTCTCACATAAGCCTACGATTGCGAATTTTGCGATATGAAAGAAGAATTAATTCGTGATAGGCCTATTTGACGATCGCGTCCGTGAAAAATTGCTGAACGAAGATAAAATCCAAAGAATTGGAAATTCGAGACCGCATCCTCCTAAGATTTGCACAACGAAATCGGCAACCTGCTCTAGTGATCAGCAAGTGTGCAGAACCAAGATCCTACCTGGTTGAAGACACAGAAGGTCATGTGTATAGAAGAAATTCGTGGTATCTGAAGTCTTCCATACACTGCACATAATATGATCAATATTGTGAAGGAGGAAGATGTCAAGAGAGTAACTTTCTAGAGTTGTTGAGAGTGAGAAAGAGAGATCAGCTTCTTGTATTTATTTATTAGCTAAGCGCTTTCACCTTTATTGAAACATTGTTCATACATGCTGTTTGCCGACTATTTCCAAATTTATATCAGATGCCGACTGGAGGAGATTGTCGAAACCGTTAGCAAAATCAATACTGAACTAGGCCGCATTTCTGAGTGAGTTAAAAGCAATGGTCTATTTTTGAACCCAAAAAAGTCCCAATGTATAGTAATATACAAGAGCCATGTTCCTACGGACCCAATACCTCCCATTCTGATAAACGGCGTCACTGTTCCCTTCTCGCCTTCAGTTCTCAACCTGGGAGTCCATTTCACCTCTCGTTTGACCTGGAACGTCCATATAAATCATATTTGCAGACGAGTGCACGGGGCCTTACACTCACTGAAACGTTTAAAAAATTTCACCCCTCCTGAACTTGAGAGAAAACTAGTGGTTGCCCTTGTTATGCCATTTTTCCTCTACTGTGATACCCTGTTTAGCCCTTCCCTTGACTCTAAATCGAAACGTCGACTTGATGTTGCGTTCAATTGTGTGGTTAGATATGTCTATGACATCAAGCTCCGTGACCATATTTCCCAACGCAGAAGTAACATATTAGGATTGGGAATATTCGCATACTACCAGCTCAGGCACTTGCTTTTTATTTTCAAGATCATCAAAGGCCTTGTGCCAGACTATCTATCATGTATTATCTCTCGTGCCGTTTCATCGAGATCAACCGCACTCAGGATTGTTCAGCAACTCCTTACCCCTCCGAGTTCGTTCCCTTCCTTCCATAACCCGGTTTAGAAACGCTGCAAAGAATTACATCGTCCAAAACAGCTAGCTGGCCCCTTCTTCTTTTTTTCGACACCTATTCTTCTCATCTTCACCCCCCCTATTCTATCTCTCTCTGCCCTTTAATATCTACTTCGTACTACCTTGTACCTAGGTATCTGTTTTTATATAAGTATATATTTCTTGTTCTTTTTGCTCTAGGTATATGTGCATATGTACCTACATAGTTTGTTTTATATCTGTTCCTTAATTATTTTTTGTGCTTTTACACAACTTTTGCTTTTATTTTTGTAAATAATGTACACTATGAGGGGCGAAAGCCCTATGTACAATAAATTATTTTACTTTTTACTTTTTATCGCCTCGTCAGAGCTTAGATTTAGATGTAGGGGTTGCTTGGTGTTACGATTTCCATTTGGTAGTTTGTATGTAATGCAATTTCCTCTATATAAGTCTTTTTATTGATATCAGTGGTTAGGGAGACCCATCCTCTTGTCTTTGTTGTAAACTTGTTGCTGCTGTACCTTTTAACATGTTTTTGAAGGTAGGGGGGGGGGGGGTTAATTTTAGTTTTAAAATTAATAAAATACGCAAGATCTTGGAGCAAGCACTTATCATTATTTAAAATGATGGAATATGGTCCGATACGAGAAGCTGACCTCTCTTTCTCACCCTCAACAACTCTAGGATGTATTCCTCAAAGCCCACTACCCCACATATGAGAGTAACTTTGGTTTTATTATGAACCAGCATCATTGTCAGGTATCGATGACAACGCAGACCTCGGACACTTATCGTCTGTACCATTCCAGTTTGACGTTTATTCTTATATTGAGATCTATTTACCTATGCACTTACTTAATAAAATAATTAACTTTTATATTATAAAGTGTTGATCACCAACATCACAGACTCAAATAGCGTTGCGTTATAAAAAAGCGTTACTGTTGATTTCTTATTATTTTCACGTACAACCAAGCCGTTGCTGGGGAAATGAAACTTCTGAAGTTTTCAACGAAAGGAAATCGTTCACCAGTCGTTGGTAAAGCTCTCGATTTACCTAACCGTACCTTTTATGTTAACCACTGCGCAGTGCGTGGCCAACAATCTGAGGTATGAGCGTGGTTGTCTGAATAATTGTTTACATACATGAGATCCATCTCAGTTAATTTTTTAAACATGATTGCAACCACTATTAGACAGGAAAGTGAAGACATAAAATGTCTCCATGTCTTGCAGACTTCTATGCAAGATTTTGGGCGTTTATCATAGTTTCTGATGATTATCGCTTAAAACCAAGTCGTTGCTACGGAAACTTGATCTGGAAATCGGGTTGAATTTAAAAAGCACATGACCCCATAGACCCACATAAATCCATGTCAAAATTTATATCTGTATTTTCAAAATTCATAGGCATTGTGCTTGCTTTTTGTATATATGTAGGTATAATGAACAAGAAATAAATGACGAATTTAAATCTAATCATTAACACAGATGATCCACCGCAATGATTTTGGCATTTTATGTCTTTACTTTGGCACATAAACGAAAAAAGCGTTAACAAAAAGCTGAAAGGTTGGTTTTCTGATGATTTCCGCTTACAACCGAGTCGTTGCTAGGGAAATACTTCATGGTTTTTCATCCCACAAAATTCGTTGGCCATTCGTTCAAAAGCTCTCGATTTGTGCAACCATGTAAACTACTGCGAAATGCGTGGCCAACAAGTTGAGTTATGAGCATGGTTAAATGAATAATTGTTTACACACTGGTGATCATTCTCAATAATTGATATTGTGAACATGATTGCAACCGCTTGTTAATTTCTGATGATTTCATTGAGCTGGTGTTTCAATGATTTGATTCATAGCAGGTGATCCGAATATTGCGAGAACGGTTTGATTTGTGAAGCGGTGGTTAAATCATTTTAATAGGTAATTTCTATATTATTTACACTCTAGGAAGCTGTAATTTCTTATGTAGCCTCTTTAAGACATTTACTTGACGATGCCCAGGGTCCGGATCAGATGAGTGGCTCTTAAAGCTAATTTCTATACTTTAAACTCTAGGAAGCTGTAATTTCGTATGTAGCCTCTTTAGGACATTTACTTGACGATGCCCAGGGTCCGGATCAGCTGAGTGGCTCTTGGAGCTTGCATACGAGTCTGCAACTAAAGACATAAAATGTCCCAATGTGTTGCAGACTGGTTTGCAAGCGGGTTTTCTGATGATTATCGCTTACTTACAACCAAATCGTTTCTACAGAACTGTATCATAGGCATTTATACAGTACAAAAATCGTTCGCCAGTCGTTGGAAGCATTTGATTTACCTAACCATATTATGTTAACCACTGCGCAGTGCGTGGCCAACAATCTGAGGTATGAGTGTGGTAGAAAGTAAAGTAGAGTAATCGACCATTCCAGGTTGGGGCTTTTCGTCTGACTGCTTGGGCGTCACGGACGTCATCAGCTGTCCTCCAAATGGAGGATCAGAATTCGTTTTGATGATTTCGCTAGAAGCTACTCACTGCCTCGCCCCCTTGAGTGGAGAGGGGTTCGCCGTACAGAAACGTGAAAATTACTTGGACGTCTGACCCTTACCTGGGCGGTCACCCATCCAAGTACTCACCACGCTCGACGTTGCTCAACTTCGCTAATCGCATGAGAAACGGTTCATTGCAACGCCTAACCCGTACGGCAGGTGTGAGCGTGGTTGTCTGAATAATTGTTTACGTACAAGGTGATCCGTCTCAGTTAATTTTGTAAACATGATTGCAACCACTGTGTTGGACTGGAGAGAAATTTTGAAGTTGAGATTTGATAAGGAGACTCTCCGGGACACTAAGAGGCATAATACTGGGGCCAAGGAGTAAGTATCCGTTCCTTGTCGAGAGGGTTTTTAACGCCAACCAATATGTACCTAAATAATATCAAAAGAACAAGCACATGTACAGTCTATAGTTAAATTTGCCAGATTTCTCCCAGAACTTGGTGGCGCCAGATTTCTCAGATCTGCAATAAAAAAATCAATTCTTTTGAAGGAATCATTTTTGTTTATAGTGTCTTCTGGAAAGATGGTAAGATAAATGTTATCAACCAAAGATCCTTTATTAAAGTTCGAAATTAAATGAATTTTTCCAATAGCGTTTTTGGTTATTATACCTAACGTTTTTTCGACACTTGTCGTTCTTTCGCGATTGGTCAATATCAAAACCAAATAGTACAGTATCACATTTTTACGTGATTTAGCGTATTTAGAGAAAAATAGGTGAATGTGTACGTAATTCACAAAATGTAAAAATTTACAATTTCAACAAAGTAATCAAAATTTTGTAGGAGTTGGTGGACTTGATGCACATTTATTTTACCTAGGGTGTAGTTAGATTGGAAACCTGTCTGATCTGAAACCTCTTGGGTAACCTGCACTCTCAAAAATTTGCATTTTCGAGTACAGATTCCTCCTGCTCCTAGCTGATTGGTAGTTCTATATGCCACTATATTTATAATGGATATTATAATCAAAAAATCTTAAAAGTTGAATCAAACATCATCTAACAAAGAACGGGGTTGCCTAAGGTACCTACTTATGGTACTAATTATGGGATCTTTGCTAATCAGCTGAGTGACCTAAATCCTCTCCTTTTCTACCAAGGAACATGTTCCATGTTATGTCAAGATTTAGTGCTTAAGACTAAATTTGTTTTTGAAAAAAATCTCCTAAATTCCCCGATAATTTATGTTTAATTAAATGGTGCTATTCTTGTTCGGGGTCGCCCCCAACTGGAAATGTCAGGGAATTTTGCAAAAACCACCAAATGTCAGGGAATTTTTTAAATGAAAACTTGGTGTAATAATTTAAAGCGTTTTTAGGTGTATTATAACTCCTAAACAATCAAACTTCAATAGCGTACTTTATCATAATAGGTACATATACACTCCTGCTCAAAATTAGTGCACCAGCATCCATTTCTTCGTTCGTCCCCTTGTTTCTTCCATTACCAACTATCAACCAAAACTTGATTAGAGGCATGGGTCGAAGGCTCCAAGCCCTCATCCGAGCTAGAGAAGGTAATATCAAGTCTTGAAAAGCAAAACTGGCATACTTTTTTTTAAATTTACAATTTTTATAATTTCACTACAAGGTACATTTGTCTTTAATTTTATTATAAACGTCTTTTCTTCATGATTTTTCACCTTTTTTTGGTTAAGTTATTCCTTGTGTTTGCAAACAATGTGTGCATACGGATAAAAACTTGATAAGGGAAAAAAGAAGGGGACAAACGAAGTAATGATAGTGGTGCTCTAATTTTGAGCAGGAGTGTATTATTTCATCGGTGAGTTATACGAATGAAAAAAATAATTATCAAGAGTTGTGGTTAAACTGTTCAAAAGTAACAACGCTACACGCACATAAAAAGTGAATGGATATGCCATTGGCTTCCCTGGTAACTACATCACCTTGAGTAAACCATTTGTGAGAAAAATCAACTGATTATTGAACTTGTGGGGTAGGGGGGGGGGGGGGGGGGGGGGGGGGGGACCCAGTGAAGTAGTGGATTGATCCAGTAAGAGTCTCAAAACTAGTTTGTATACATGAGCTAGGACTTTTCAGGAGGGTTAAGGAGGGGGAATTTGGCCCATTGGAATGTGGAGTCACGTACCTATTATAAATTCACAAAGCAACTTTCCAACGAACAATTTTTGTGGGATGGGGAAATCGGGAAGTATAACTCTCTCTGGCAACAATTAGTAGTTGGTGAAAAAAAAGCGTGACATTTTGCTGTCGGACGAGAATTTTGAATTATTCCCAGAGCTAAGAAATACATCCAGGGAAAAATGTACTTCAACAAATAGCTTCAGATCATAAATGGAGAGACCATAAAATATTGAATAAAAATTCATGCAGCATGATCGTATTGGTGAATTTGGTAAATTATCGTATTACATTTTGGTTAAATTGTTATGATATTTGAGCACTTCGAGGGCAATGAAATTGTTAAATATAAGTAGACTGCATATAAGTAGTATTTTTTTTTTTTTCTTTAAATTATACGATTTTCGTTTTAGAAGCATTAAAGGTACAATAAAATGACGAGAAAACAAGAAGAAAGAAGTCCAGTCATGCAGCATGACCCCATGAGCGAATTTTTGAAGCTCTGAATTTGGACAATGTTTCATGCAAATATTACCGATTTTTACAACTAGCGAACGGCATTATTTCGATTTTTGACTGATTTTTCAACTTTGAAATTTTTGAAAACTTGATACATATTCTTATAGGTCATTTTACGCTGATTCCGAATATACCACATGTTAGTATGCTGAAAAAATTATTTCGCACTACAAATCGCAAAAACAGGCTATTTTGAAATTTTTGACTACATTTTTGAAAATTTCAACCCGAAGATGTAATCCGATCATGCTGGCCACCGAACTTGAACTTTCGTTTTGTGTCCTTAACATTTTAAAATTTGTTTGAAGTTTCTAGCACAATTCTACGGACAGTTATCGTCTGGAATGACACATACATACATACATACATACATACATACATTATACATACATACATAAAAAAATGCGTTAAACTTCAGAATATGATTCAGAATAGCCTGAAACGGATATCTGTATAAAAATGTTTCAAAAATTCACATTCTACAAATTTTGAGGCGAGAGCAATAGCTTAATTTTCTTCAAAAATTCGCTAAAATGAGTCTGTTAACAACGTAGGTAACCTACCATATAGACAGCATTCGCGTCATTACAGAAGTAGTTCCAAAGTATCCCAACTATCAAATTTGTTGTATACACTAAATTTGATGGGTTCAGTAACAAAACTTCTTCGAAAGCGTACACAGTATGGGACGTGGGGAGTAGGAAGAAACTCGTAAACAAGTTCCACTATCTGCTTTACAAGCAGATACCATGTTACATGGATATGTCTTCGATTGGGGGATTTCCTAACGGTTGTTCTCGAGAGTTGTAAACAAATCTTTTAACTTTGGACTGTAGGCGACGAAATGTAGGATAATGAATCATTTTATTATTCTTGGAGGCACAAGAAGCATACTATAAATAATATTAAAGTTATATCTCCAATACAGACGCTATTTAGAGTCCGCCAAACGAAAATTGTTTATAGTCCAATCAACTTAGTTTAGAAATGTAGCCAGGTACGTAAGGAGGGGGAAATTGGTAGCTTGAGATGTGAATATTTATCACATAAATCAAGCGCTTTCCAACGAGTGGCGAACGATTTCTGTGCGATGAAAACTGCGGAAGTTCCATTCCCCTAGCAACGGCTGGGTTGTACGTGAAAATCATTAGTTTGGAAAATCGTGACATCAACTTTTGCGTGACGAAAATTTTTGGTTGACCCCCCAGAGCAAAGACGTATCCATGTCAAAATTGAATTTGATATTTTTTTGTGAGGGAAATCTTTAGTTCGGTCTGGGAAATGCCAGGAAGAATAAAAATTTCCATTTGGCGGCCACTCTGCCACTGTATCTTCCTACAATCTTGGCATTTTTTCAGTCCATAACATGTCCAGAAAATCGGCACTGGGCCACCACAGCATTTCTTGTATCTACTTGTCGTAAATTTATTGCTAGTAGTGGTCACGGTTTTAAAATTTTGTTCCTCTTTCTCATTTCAGGCCAAAAAGTTCGTCGAAAGCGCGCCCGTAGTCGTGAAAGCTGACATCGATAAAGAGGAAGCTGAGAAACTGAAAGAATCCCTCACCAAAGTCGGAGCTGAAATCGTAATAGAATAAAAACTACATAGCTACATAATTTGAAGTCAATGTGCTAACACAATTTCCGGAATATTGTACATTATGAGCATTTTATACCTGAGAATCATAAAATTTCTCAGGAACCTTGTGTTACTGACATCGTAATGTTTCAATTATGTAAGAGTTCCAATTATGGGAAACTATGATAATTTAACGTAGAATTTAATCAGTTAGGTAGATTTAGTGTGTTGTCTAAGAAGTTGTCATTTATTTACCAGAATAAAATCTTGTTAAATTTAAAATTGAAATTAATTTTACCGATTTTATTATACTTACGTTAACTTATGGTTAATTATATAACCATGTATTCAAACTACAAATGAGGTCTTTCTAAAAACAAGAATTATTGGAGGTGTGGGCTAGTCCTTACTCACAACTACCATTCGGTGAACTTAGAACTTGAAGTGAAGTACGTAGAACTTGATTATAGTACTTAGAATCAAGATCTCCACATTAAGGAATCAATCATTAAGAAATGGAGCTCGTCCAACGCCCTGATTTTGAACACTTGTAAAACCCAGGAATTGGAATTTGGCTTAAATCGTCGCCTCGACCAATCGGTTAAGGGGCTATTTCCTACCTGCCGAATTCAGTTGCGGGTTTGTGAATATTGCACTGGTATTTTCGGTATCTGCGTC
Source organism: Adelphocoris suturalis (assembly GCA_030762985.1). Lineage (NCBI taxonomy): Eukaryota > Metazoa > Arthropoda > Insecta > Hemiptera > Miridae > Adelphocoris > Adelphocoris suturalis. The sequence continues at coordinate 3,205,390 of JAUMHS010000014.1, read as the reverse complement.
TTTTGGATGGGGGGCAATATGTCGACACATAAACTGGTCGACAAACGGGCAAGAAGCCGTGTCGACATCTTTCAACACCAAGGGTTGACCAATGTCGATTTCACAGGCATTGGAAATATGGCGACACAAAAATACAGCGACTAGTCGACAACTTTCAACACCCCTTGTTGAAAAAGGTCGTCCAAGTCAACCATGGGGATACGTCGACATATTTACATCGACATCCTTCGTATACCTGACATGTAGGTTAGAATGAAGTGTATAGTTTGGTGGTCTGGATGCTCGCAAGCTCGCATCTCAAAAATACATAACATCAAGTAGTCAATCCCTTAGTAAAAATGCAGATTAGTTGGATGTGTAGATCAGAATGAAGTGTATAGTTTCGTGGTCTCATAACACGATCACATAACAGTTTAGAAACGTAAATGTGACTTTTCATTTAATCCTCGGATTGAAAGACCCCATGGGACCAAGGCTGAGGACAGGTAGTGGCCAAACAACCCTTTTGTCGTCGTTTAGCAGTCGACCAGTTTCAAGAGGGGTGTTTTTAGCTCATGTTCAACTCCTGTTGTTGAAATACAGCGAAAAACGGATCTCAAATTTTTCGACATAAATCCGTCGACCAGTTTCAAAGATGTGCGTTATCGACGTTCTTCAACACCTGGTGTGGAAATATGGCGACAGGAGGTGTCGACATATTGCCAAGTTCCCGGTCTTTTGGGCATGAGCATTTTCCTAGAAGGCGAGGTTCAGCACGGAGTGGCACGCGCGTGTGCCAATTCAGTCTACTTCAGTCTGTTTCATTGCAATGCCTGTGCTAAGCAAGTTCAAGAGAAAGGTTGGTGCAGTTCTGTTATGTTCACTCATTGAAGACTTGGACGATGAAACTGACAATGTGCTCGCACGTATTAACGTTGCGTGCGGCAAAAAACAAGTAATATATTTACTACTAGGGAGAATGGAGGTGTATTCAAGCTGTTAATCACTAAACACCTGTTAGACGACAAAAACTAAATTCAAAGCATATTTTTGGTTTACGCGTGAACAGTTGTATATGTTAGTGAGTTTCGTTGAAGAGGACTTGAAAGTTTGCATAACACTTCTTTCTCGCTGCGTGGTGCGGGACAGACTGCTCTGGGAGCAGTCGCCTGTTTCTATGGAACAACTCGAGCCATGCTGTAGAGGTTTTCAGGCTCCAAAAGGAGGCTGTTAGTATCATGTGTGGTCTCACTTGGAGTGAATCCTTCAGGCGATTTTTCGCCCGGCTTCGAATCCTGACTGTACCAAGTATGTACGTGTTGACAGTCCTCAAGTACGTAAAGTCGGGCGTTTCTATCTTTGCATGTACTTCACACTTCCAAGAGTATAGCATTAGAAGTAAAAACAATTTATGCCTGCCTTTTACCCGTCTTAGTGTCTCCCTGAATTGCACCCCCATGCAGGATGGTGCAAAGATTCGCTTCTACAAGCTGAAATTTATTCTCTGGATGAGTACCAGCATGTGAAGTGGTTGAAAATTTGTCCCTAGTCATAGTTCAATCAATTTTTTATTTGCATCTGACATCTATTTATTTTATTCTTCTTTTAGTCGTTATTTTTGTATGGTTTTTGTATTATTGCTATATTTTTGGATTACTCCTGACTTTTGTACTGCTTTTCAGGCCTTTACGAATGAAACAGATTAGTTTAGAACTTGAAATCAGGGCAATTTGAGTCGAAGCGTCGACCATCCCAGCTCTAAGCGCCGCACCATCAAGAGAGCAGTTCAAATGCACTATTGATACACCAGCAATGCAATTTATGGGGGACCATCTTGAGTCCCACACAATCCCCGAAAACTTCACTAAACCGTAATCATAAACCTAAGAAATGGCGCATAAAAAACTGAAAAAAATCCACAATCCGTTCTATTTTTAATCAGTAACCTTATATTTTTCAAAATTATTCACATTCATCAAGAAAATAAACACTTTTAATAACATCTCAATTAAAATACACGTATTCCGTAAAAAATTTCACAAACAATTCTGAGACAAAATATAGTTCAAAACAAACATTTCTTAATCAACTTTGAACATCAAATATGACATCATCCTATATGATATCTTGTCATTATCAATGCCCTTTTAAAATATAGTTCTTCTAAAATATGTGATTTCATCTATACATAGTTATAACTCAAAAAACAAAACGCATTTGATAAATTTATTCTGCCCTTTACCTTTTAGGTCATATCTACCTAATTTAATTAATTTAATAAATTTATTATTGCTAATAGGTAACAAGACTCCTTAGAAACTACTCAACTACGGACAAGGGAGGTTGATTTTTGAAAATTCGCCTCGATGCAGTTATTAAATTTAATTTAATTATATTTTTTAAATTTATTTATATTATAACTAATAAACGCTTCTAATTCGCGAGGTAAACCGCTTTTCAACAGCAATTTTTAGGGGCGAAATAGTTTCAAAAAAAAAATAATAAATCTTAGAATTTACAGGTAATATGTAAATATATGACTTACAACGAAATTGGACGAGATTGACTACCTTAGCTTAGGTGATTTTTTCATAATACGAGTAATTATCAAAACGTCAAAAATCGTCTTGAGACCATTAATTTTTGACCAAAAATCCTTCACATTTTTTTGAAATCATATTTACTATGTTATTGGGTTTTTTTCTTTATAAATAACTTTTTTTTTTTTTTTTTTTTTTCATAAAACCCAGAATTTGACAAAAAGCAGATTCCATTCTGAGAATTTAGGGACCCGTTCGCACTTAACGTCATTATTTTAAATCTTTCAAGTCAATATTTTAAAACGTAATTTTGATCTATTCGTCTAATCTGTATTTTTACTAAAGGATTGACTACTTGATGTGATGTATTTTTGAGATGCGAGCTTGCGAGCATCCAGACCACCAAACTATACACAGCATTCTAATCTATTCGTCCAACTAATATGATTATAACACAGCATGTGTTTTAGCCATGGACTAACTAACCAAAAATGCTAACGAAATTTCGTAACAAAATCTGGGACTACAACATGGATACCGACGATACGGAACTAAGGATCGTGTAACCTATGCGATATTTTGTTACATATCACTTTTGATTAGTAAATCATCACCGGTATTAGTGAATCATTACTCGACCTTGAACGCCTGGTTTTTACATCCATTTATAGTAGTCGCGACAGAACCGTTTGTGAGTCATTTTATATACGAAAATCGATGGAGTTCCAGTTGTTCGCGGACCGTCCTTCAGTGATGTATACGCGTGAGCTAAAACACATTCTGTGTTTCAATAATTTCGTCCGAAGTATGTAAATAGACGTAACCGGGGGTCCAGGGGGCTTGCCCCCTGGCGAGGCGCGGAGCGCCGAGTTTTACTAGGATTGACTACTTGATGTTATGGAATTTGGAGATGCGAGCTTTCGACTATCCAGACCAACAAACTGCTCAAATCATTTTGATTTCTGCAACTAATCTATTACCTATATTAGCTGCGGACGTAGAGGGGCCGATTCATTCAACGGAACTGGAGTTCGTTTCACCAGTTTCTGTCAGGAGTGCTTGGTCCGCAACAAGGAGCGGTATTGAAACTCTGCTAGATACTATTCATTTCAAAATTCTCAGGATGGAATCTACTCCGATTGTAAAACGTGGAATCAACACGTCTGTCTTAGGTGTTTAATTTCAATAGCAGCTGGGCATAGCTGAGGACCATTTTGCGGTTTTGAGGCATCGGATTTTCGAGGCTCCCACGAGTTTCTTGCCGTCGTCACAGCTGAACTCCACAGTCTCGCCGATCTGGTAGTAGAACTTGACGGAGGAGATGCTTCCAGAGATGACGGTTCCTGGATATGCGCACGCTCGAACGCCTGTTAACATAGATGAAAGGTAATTTAGCCAATAGAGAGTTTAGGGGCTCCTACACGGTCAGCAGTACTGACATTCCCTTATCAGAATGACATTAATAATGATCGTCTATACTAGAGTCTGGGGAAAGGACGTTCGGCCGAACACCAGCGCTACCTTGCGCCGTTTCTCCAACTATCGTTATCACAAATTCCAAGATTTTCCCGCCTCCGCTTTGAATCCACTGTACTCACGGGCGTAGCCAGCCCGAATTTCTAGGGCCCTCTGACCCGGTGACATACGGGTAGTTTCCCAGCGCTTAACTGGCTACGCCAAAGACTTGAATAATTGAATTTTGAGAACATTATTGCATATCGCATGACCTCGTAATTTAACCAACCACTCAACTATACCTGCAGACGTCCGTTAGCTCTATTCCTTTCTTCCATTCCTCAAATTCTTCCCAAGTAGAGATCTCCAAGTATGTTGGTTGGATGGGCACGTTGTGTATATGTATACGTAGTGCTGTAGCATTGCCTACCGTGAACGTATCTTACTCTGTTCACTGGGGCACAGGATGCAATTTAACAGCCGGGAATCAACTTTCTTTAGGCTCGAATGAGACACCTGGATGTGCTTCGACAAATCGCTTTTTCGTTTGGTTTTGTAATTGCAGTGGTAGCAGACTAGGTAGGGGGCTCTAGGTGGCAGCGATTGACATGAATGTTTTCTCAAGTCATACTTGTGGGTAAATATTTTGGGGCACAAATGGCACGACTCCATCAGAAAACACAAATTGGGAACTATGGAAATTGGGAACTATAGAAATATAATAATAAAAGGAATAGAAATATAATAGGCATAAACCACACGCACAGAACAAAATGTTAAATGTTGAAAGGCCCTTTCTGAAAAGGATACATTACTTTGGGAGGGAACAAGATAAGAAAATGATAATGGGGGAGATAATGGTGGGAGAAAGTCCCTCTACTTCTCGACAGACAGCGCTGGTGTTCCGCCGAACGTCCTTTCCCCAGACTCTAGTATCGTCTATGGTAGACAAAGTTTGAATGATGGGCAGTAATGATCAGGATCCGTATTTTCTGATTTAGGCACCGTCATTACAGAAACTGGAGGGGATAGTGTCATTAGTAATGATGGCCTAGGGAGCACTGTGTCATTACTCAGCCAGTTACGTGAGCTGACAACAACAACATTGCCAAAATGGAGAGTGAGGGCAGTGAAAACTGGGTTGAAATTGTTGACAACAATGATATTCTTCAAGCAGTCATTTATATCAAGAATATAAATGTAAGCTCCTACTGGGGCTGTAAATGAATAATCTAACTGAAGAATAGTTCAAAGCTTGAATTAATCAATAACGCCTGCTCTTCAGGACTCAATAGAAATACTAATACTTGATAAACGGTAGCTAGCCAGACATGGAACCTCAGAACCAGGAAATGCAGGTATAATAAGACTCAACACCATGTACTCACATAGACAATATAATGAACCGAAAAGAACATATAAAGGAGTAATACAGCGATAAATGAATGGTGACATATAGCAAATATAGTGCTTAATAAAACGATCAATGAAAGGTCAAAAGTGTAGACTATGGTTGTTATTACAACGATCAATGCAAAGCAAAATATATATAGAATATAACTTTGAGTAGATTAACTCTTAGGTACGGATCAGTACTCTTGAAAGGTGTGCCTGAAGGGCTGGAAAACTCCAAACACCAGAAAGGGTTGAAGACCCGGATAAATCAAGCTATTGTGACAAAATATAATGATGGCGGTACAATACCGTTACGATTCTGCTGATTGGGATCCACTGGGAATGTCCAACAGTTCACGGGAATTCTGCACTGTCACGGGGTCGTCACGATTTGCACATTGTCCGGGATATTAACGTAAATTAAATACTAACTCGATACAAAATCGGCACGGTCACGATCGGTACAATTTCGCTTTACCACAACTGGGTTTGATATTCACTCTGAACTATTGTCAGCTTCTGGCTGGGTGGAGGAGAGGTCCGCGTGGCGCCTTTATACGGAACTGCCGTGGAGGGGGGCCAGTGACGTAGTGAGGGGAAGGCCCACCGCCAGCGCCCACCCCAGCTGTCTCCTCCTGCCGTCCGTGCCCCGATTCCGCTGTAGGCCGATAGGCCTACATAAACATCAAGAAGTCATTTAGGATAATTAGTGATTGACTCGCTATTACAAAGATCACTACCAGCCCATGGTTTCTCCAAGTTCTTGCGCTAAGAAGTTCGAGGTCCTTGCCTTGAAGTATTTATTGAAAGTTGGCGGTTCTTGGTTGGTTGATTGGCCAACAGGAGCGCCACTCAGCTCGATCTTGTTATTACTAAATATAGCTAAGTTCGTTCGAAGCCATTATCCCGGTTGTTTATATCTCTCCCTTTGTCTGCTCTAAATTAATATTCTAATAGTATTGCATTATTTTGCTGTTTTTTGTATTATATTAATTTGGTGCCCACCCTGTATAGGTGATTCCCTCGCAGATGCAAAAAAAAAAAAATTTGGGTGAAACTGCATCAAAAATGGAGTAAAATGCCGCCAACCGCATATTTTTATCTCAATCCGTACTCGAGATATGATTTTTTAAACGTTTTTTCAGGAATACCGTGTTTTTTCATTTTAAACTCGGATTTCTCCACTTTGCCTCATTTAATTTTAACTTTCAACCTCATTTTCGGTATCAGCATTAAATTTCCTATAAGAATAGTGTACTCGGGTTCTTAAAAAGTACCATCCGAAGACCCTCACATCAGCTCAAACATTGACGATTTTGAAAAAATAATATTTCTGAAAATCTTTAAAACTTTACTACTCTTTTAAAAAGAATCCTGGAAACTGGTAAATCTCATGAAAACTGCTTCATCTAATATGCTTTCCAACGGTATCATCAATTTTACTTTTATTTTGTTATTTAGGGGAGAAAATAATGTTTTAATGTTAAAAAATGTGGGTTTTTCAATGAAATTGTTGGTTTTCTCGGAAGATGACCCTCCATGAAACAACGAGTATGGAGTCGGTTTCTATGTATTTTTTCTCGCTGGATCAAATGGAAACTCTTGCAGATCTCTCAACTACGTTAAAATAGAGTTTTACACTTTAATTTACTAGTTTTACCTCATAACACACATACATTTAATCGTAACAAACAAACATTCGCGGTTTTAAGTGTAAAACTCGGTTATAACGGAGTTGGAGAGATCTACAAATGTTACCATTCGATACAGCGTGAAAAAATACATAGAACCGACCCAATACTCGTAGGTTCATGGAGGGTCATCTTTCGAGAAAACCAACAATTTCATTGAAAAACCCACATTTTTTAACATTAAAACATTATTTTCTCCACTAAATCACAAAATAAAAGTAAACTTGATTATACCGTTGGAAAGAGTATTAGACGAAGCAGTTTTCAAGAGATTTGCCAGTTTTCAGGATTCGTTTTGGAAGAGTAGTAAAGTTTTAAAGATTTTCAGAAATATTATTTTTTCAAAATCGTCAATGTTTGAGCTGAGGTGAGGGCCTTTGGATGGTACTTTTTAAGAACCCAAGTACAATATTCTTATAGTATATTTAATGCTGGTTCCGAAAATGTGGTCAAAAGTTAAAATTGAATGAAGTAAAGTGGAGAAATTTGAGTTTAAAAGGGAAAAAACACGGGTTTCCTGAAAAAACCTTTAAAAAATCATATCTCGAGAACGGATTGAGATAAAAATATGCAGTTTGCGGAATTTTACTCCATTTTTGATGTAGTTTCACCCACATTTTTTTTTTTTTTTTTTTTTGCATATGCGAGGGAATCA